>OU015502.1:44725877-44825877 GCA_907164885.2 Dolomedes plantarius | reverse complement strand
TTAGAAAAGAAATGGAAATGACAGTCAGTGTGTCGGCGTTTATGTGCGTTTAAAATTATTCTTTGAAAACCCTGTGACAGCGAATCTGCCATTGTTTTATTCCGGCGGCTTTGATTTGTCTTTTTGGCTCACTGAGTTCATCCTTTAAAAGATTAGAATAAATGCCTTTAATTTGAGCTTTTGTACTCGGAATTGCTTTTAAAAGTAAAAAAAAAATATTTGATACTTTTCTTTTAAAGTGTGTGCGGTTTACTTCATTCAATACTACTTCTAAACTGCATGCGAATTGTCGGTATGCAATTAGACACGCAAGCATGGACAGCGAACTTATCTGTTAAACATATGATAATTTTATAAATTTAAACCTTCATTCTTCAACAGCATACACAACGAATTTAAATATATAGGGGCGGGGAGAGGGGATCAAACTAGTGGTGATCATGTCAGAATTCGGCTCTAAGGGTGCTCGGTTCGGATCCCGACAAGCACCAATGAATGGCCTAGCCAGGTATGGGCTTGTAAATATATAGAAAGTTCTTCCGTGTGGTTTGTAGGGGTGGAATGATGGTGCTAGACAACCCGATGTCGTCCCTAAAGAACCACCGCATGTGAGAAATTGTTCAAAATTTACAGAGCTTGGAAGTTTTAAAAAAATTCATTGAAAACGCCCTCGTGGGAGGGGCCAAAACTAAAAATCATTTAAGCCTGGCTGAGGAGCCCATGACAAGAGGTTCAAGGCTGTTTGGTACGCCTGCCGTGTATATATGTGTCCTTGTAGACTCACCTCCGTGGGCGCAGCCCATTATTTTTTAAATTGAATTCATTCTCTGGTTGGTTCTTTAAAGATGAGAACGGAAAAATGTATGTTTTTGCTAGAAAAACTGTAGGCAAAAAATAAGATGATAAAATAAAGTAGCTTAATTCAATATTTCCACTTATTCGAGACAAAGAAAATTTCAGAAATCAGAGCAGCATAATCCTCAGTATTTTGTGAGCTCTTGCGCCATTTTTCTCAGAATAAAGTTGTTTTTCTTTCAATAAGAGATTCCTCTGTAATCTCACAGATGGCAGCACTGAAATTCGAAAGAAATCCACCATTCCTTTATTATATTTAATTTTTTATGTGGTAGAGTCAAAATTTACGTGTATTTACTGACATGATAACAAGACAACATTATGAAAAATAACTTCTTACGAGTACACTTTCCACACTGGTATTTTGGTACATTGGTATTTTGGTGTACTGGTATTTTTTACACATTTCAACACCCCAATAAATTTAAAATCCCTTTTGGTGGGCGGTCACACAAGTTTCCATGTGGGACTTTAGATCTCTCTCTTTTATTTTATTTCTTTTTGTTTCGCTCCTCCTCCCCGTGTTTAAGTTGAAACCTCTTTTGCAGAGTGACCGCGTCAAAAGAAGTTTTTGAACAGGGTTGAAAAAAGGAAAAAGCGAAGCCATCGAGATTGAAAAATGCATTTTGGAGGCATCTGGGACTGTTTATAATTTGCCCATAAAACCCCATAACAATCTTGACAATTGCCTATTGCAGCTTTAATTTAACAGTGACGAAACAATGAAGTCACTTCTTTAGAAAACATTGCACGTGATTAGTTCATTCACCACATTTGAGGCCAGCCCGATCCCTATTTTTTTAACGGTCCCTCCCCTTTTATAAATTCCCTTTCGTAGATTTACGTTGATTCTGTCAAACCGAAGTGCATGCCAAGTATAAACTCCGGTCTAAAATTTCTACTCAAACAAAGCTCGCCAACGTAATTGCGCTAATTTCTCGGAGATAGCGCCCGCAGCCCATTAGCAACGCGACTTCCATAACAACGGGTGAGAGGGTAAAAGCATGCCCTGACCTCCATGGCGACTCCAATTATCGCATTCCTCGTGTACCCCTTTTACCCCGGATGACACGTTCGAATTGTCTGCTGCGGAAGAAGTAGACCATTAGACGAATGGATTTTTGAGCGACCCCCCCCCCCCTCGTCTCCCACCTCTACTGCGCGTAATTGAATTTAGTTTAGTAATTTGGCTCTGTTCTCTGGACTTCGCATTTTAATTATCGACGTGTCTTTTTTTAGAGTGCCTGTGTACGCGAGATAAGGGGGATGAATTAAAAGCCATCCTGTATATGATTCATAACAGATTCCCGCCAAGCGACAGTACGGCGAAATTAGGGTGTTTGGCGATGGATTGGCGTGTTTTGGAAGCACAGATATATAGCGCTAGCAAAGAGACACAAATATTGTAAATGTGTTTTAGAGTGTTATTTTACACGGACGTCTCAAACACGTAAGAGATATCCCTGTCTCGAAAACTAGTTTGAATTCGCAGACCTCTCTCAAAACTGCCATACTTCAGGTTATTAAGAGCTGTTATTCATATTATTGTACACAGGGCTGTTATTCTTCAGTACAAGGCTCTCATTCGCACTGCTGTTACAGAGCTGTTATACTTCAGGTTATACGGAGCTGCTATCCGTATTTCAGTATACAGAGATGTTATTCTTCAAGTTATACAGATCTGTTATTCACCTTGTATACAGATCTGTTGTTCTACAGGTTATTGTACTTCAGATAATTGTACAAAGAGGTATTATTCGTCGGGTTATACTATTGTTCTTCCCGTTATCATTTATAGAGTTGTTCTTCGGGTTATTGTATACATATATCTTGTTCTTTGGATTATACAGAATTGTTATTCATATCATTGTATACATAGCTGTTGTCCTTGAAATTATTGTTTACAGAGGAGTTATTCTTCAGGTTATTGTATGTTGCGTTATTATTCTTCAGGTTATTGTATACAGAGCTGTTGTTCTTCGGGTTTATTCCACTAATATAACTTTTTCATCAAATTTGGAAACTAAGTCTCCAAAGCATGCCCCAATTCAGAGATTTGTAAATTCAGTTGCCTGAAATTTCCTCTTAAGATCCAGAATAAGGAGGGAAATTTTAAAATATTCGTGCTACTTACAGTTAACACGTTAAGTGTGCTAGGTACTGGATGGGTACAACCGTTCCTGTTGAACTCGGTGAATTTGCAAGAGAGGAGCGGAGTGGATAGTACCACCTACTGCGATTGGCGATTCCGAGATAGTTATCCATCCTCCCCCTGCCCTCTCCCGGAAAATTACAGAAGGCGAAAATTTCGACGAAATACGGTATTTAAAATCAATTTTTCGCTTTTTATTAATAGCTATGGAAACATTGATAATCCAATAAAAATGATATTTTCGCATAGCCTGAACCTTTCCGCACGTTTATATATTTTACTTGACAAAACAAAAATTTTTTTTTGTCCACTGAAGGATATTATTGAGTTTAAAGCACAGTTTACCACATTTTCTTCCAAATTTAAATTTTAAAATATTCGTTATTCAAAAATATTTGTTAATCGTTTATCTTTCGAGAAATGAAATATATATATATATATATATATATATATATATATATATATGTGTGTGTAAGTAAAGAATTCTCTCTCTATGACGTATCACCTTTAATTTTTTTTTTTTTTTAACCAATGCGGAGGCACTTGTTGTGAGACATTCGCCTATACTACGCCGCAATTTTACTGCCCATTTTATTGTGGGGACACCATATAGGCGGACAGCATTACCCCCTATGAAGGGACGACACGAACGGAGGCATTTTTCGAGGCGCGACGCCAGGATTCAATCCGAGCACTCTCAGCACCGAAAACCAGCGTGCTGTACCAATGGGCCGCCACTAGCCCATACCATTAAAAATATAATTTTTAGAAAACGGAAAAGAAGTTGACAATAATTGAGAAACTGTACTCCGTAAGTTAACATGGAGGTAATTGAATCCAGTATGGTGCCTAATCAAAAGTATTTTGAAATGTTTCCTGCAAAGATTTAATGTAAAAAAAAACATTCTCTGTTCTAACGGCAGTTCTAAACGAGACATGAAGCTATTCATTTCTATCGCTATAAAATTAAAATTCTTTAAAAAATTAATTTAAAGTAAAACGATTTTTGAATATGAACCGTTGCTTTGAAAGATATATTTTCAAATTAAGAAAGCAGAATTTAAACGTGGGCATTTTCTAATCTGTAATTAGAAATTTCCCATGGCTTAACATGGATATTCACGATCTACGAGATCCCCTGATGTGCTGCATTAACTTAAGGCGTCTGAACTTTGAAGTGTATGAATGTCCGTTGTCACGACGATAAATTTCAACCCTTAACCTAAACCTTCTAAACGTCAGCAAACTATTCGTTGATTATCAAAGAACTCGAGTTGTTAATTTTCACCCCAGCATGGCAGAGGGTACATTTCCAGCCGCAGGAATTTCACGTACTAAACAACATTTTCGGAATAAATTGATTAAAACAACCTGAGTGTTGGGCGAGTTCCGAAATCAATTAGTACAAAGGGGTACAGCTTCCGTTTTAAAACAATTAAATCCAGAGAGAACTAATTGTTACTCTGCATTGTTAATTCCGGACCTTAGTTCGAACGTGACTTCGAGGAGCGTCCGGTAAGAGGGTGGGAGGGGCATTTTCCGCCCCGTTATGTGCTCGCCGGTGTGGAAGGGCTAAGGTGCGAAGGAGGGGTTTAATGGCTGTCACTGAGTCATACGGGGTAGATTTTGGATCTTACTTTTATTCGTGCTGTCAGTTTATGCTACTAACTTCACTGGATTATGGGTGCAGGGATCTCCTTTCAGAAATGAATTATTCTTGTGATCACTGTTCACAAGTAGCTCGAAGATAATTATGTAAAGACGCAAACTTTATAATTCCGTATTAATTTATACAGGAAAGGTAGTTAGTTTAGGACTTCATAGTGTTGTTCGTTTTCAGATCGCATGAGGTGGTTAAACTAAAAATTTACATACAACTTACAGATAGCCTAGATTAGTGTTTCCCAACCTGTAGGTCGCGACCCCCTAGGGCAGGGCGTCCCGAAGTTTTTCTGGGGGGTCGCCGCGGCTTTATTCAATTAAAGTAGCTGTTTAGCGAATTTCACCGAAAAAGTTTTCAATATATACCGGGTGGCCATAATTAAACTGACAGTGCTGCTCACAGTGTTCTGTAGCGCGATCTATTTGCGAGAATGACGCCACATTTTGTAGGAAGATTAAACAAGACGGGGGACGAAGGATTCCGCGAAAAAATAAATTAGTTCGAAAAGTCACCGCTAGGGGAATATTTGGCGCTGTGTAATAGAAAATAGAGTGTTAACAAATGCAAATCAATACGGAACACCAAACAGTTAACTTTGGTGAATGTAAGGGAATTTCTGTGACTGCATGTGGTGATTTGTCATCCCAAATTCGGCAGTTCTGGGTATTCACAGTTCCATGCAGGTAAAAGTGGGCCTCGTCTCCCCATATGATTTTCCACGGCCAAGCATCATCCACCTCCATTCTGGCAAGAAAGGTGAGAGCAAAAGTCAATCGCTTATCATGGTCGGGGTACAGTAACTCCTGTACACGGCTGATCTTGTACGGATAGAAGTTGATAATCTTTCGTAAGATTTTCCATACCGTACTGTAAGGCATATCCATATTCCGAGCTAATCCACGAGCGCTAGAGGTGGCAGCAATATTGTCTGGTCCTCTGTCGACAATCGCCGTGGCAACTGCGATGGCAACTTTTTCGATTGTATCCTGTGGTACAGGTTTTCGTCCTCTGCCTGACTGAACCTTCAGAGAACCTGTTTTCTCAAACGTCGCAACCATTGCTTTTAGCCCATTAAGTGACACAGGACCGTTACCTTTACGCATTTTTTTGTGCGTTCTAAAAGCACGAAGAGCGGCTGACGCGTTGCACTGGTTGAGGTAAATGAATTTGACCAGTAACGCACGTTCGACTAAAGAAGGAGACATTGCACATAAACTTTCAATCCGATTGATTCGAAACGTAACACATTGCCTTTTAAAACCCAAGCAGCTGGCACTGTGCCAATGGATGTAACGTGAAATTTGAATAAAGAACTTCTTCTTCTGCTTAGCGTACGTGATATTGCAGATCACGAGACTTTATCGGTGTTTATGTAGATTTTACGCTTTTTTAAAAGTGTTGCCATATTGCACTTGAACTAAATAAGAAAATGTGCATAATAAAAGATAATTTTATTCCGCATTAATTTGCATTTGTTAACACTCTATTTTCTATTACACAGCGCCAAATATTCCCCTACCGGTGACTTTTGGAACTAATTTATTTTTTCGCGGAATCCTTCGTCCCCCGTCTTGTTTAATCTTCCTACAAAATGCGGCGTCATTCTCGCAAATAGATCGCGCTACAGAACACTGTGAGCACTGTCAGTTTAATTATGGCCACCCGGTATTTACCATTGTTGATGAGATAATGAAGAATACCTAACAGGTATTAATTATCTACTGTGCACAAATTATAATCCTGAAAACAAGTAATGATGCTAAAAACACATTGTTTATTAACAGTACAAGGCTTGTACTGTAGCATTTTGCAACTTTAAAATTTTACGATTTTGTTGTTGTTCAGTTTCGTCGGTAATTTTGTTGATAAAAATCAAAATAAAATTCCTTTCCATAGCATCCCGAAGTAACATTTGTGATTTTTCGATAAGTTTCCACATTCTCATGATATTTATTTGCATAAAAATTCAGATTGTTTTTAGATTTTATATTGTTGAAGTTTCTCTTAATTCACTTTTAGTGAAATTCTAATTTGATTTTCCACATTCTTGAGCAACTTAAGATAATTTAAAATGGGACATTCACATGGAACGTTAATGAGGCACAGGAAAGCAGAGCTCCATATCCTTGGTAAGGATAATTTTTTGCGGCTATATTTCTGTTCTCGGGATTAAAGGAAAAGTGTTGACGTTGAATGTAAAAAATAAATAAATAAATAAATAAAATACTGAAGAACCCACTTAATTCGAGCACGGTTTATACGAGATCATGGGTAAAACGTACAAATTGTTTTGTAATATTGGTTTTTAATGTTTAATGATGCAAAATTCCCCGCTTTATATGAGGACCTTCACGGATATTACGAGAGCGGAAAAATCTAAACTTACTGAATATTTTAAAAAATACAGTAGAGTCCCGATAATCTGAACTTTGGTAATCCGAAAGTCCGCTTAATCCGAAACCAAAAGTCAAAAAGAACAAAGGCTACAATAAAACCACAGTGATACTAATATAAAGTATGTTTCTGAAAATCACAAGAAAATTGAAAGTTAGACAATGTACTGAACTAATTATTACTGAACTACATTGGTTTGAAAAAAATTTGTTAAATTTTTTTGTCGAAGAGAAGAATACCTCTCCCTTGAAGCCAAATTACGTCAACGCGTCAGAAGAAATAGTGCCCGCTCTGGTCGCAGTGGAGTGTTGCTCTACGTAGCCTAGCACTAAATCCAATGCAACCACGGCGTCTGAGTGGGATACCCTCTGCTCGCTGTCACCGTCTCCTTCACCTGCACTCTCGTCTGACACGTTGACAGGTTCTTTCAAAACCATTTCAACAATCTACTAATTGTCTAAAATCCTAGAGTCTTCTGAACGAACATCTACTGTACTGTACTAGGCAGCGTTCATCATCTCGTATCATCCATTTCGTCCGGATATTTGGTGATGTTTAGACAGACCTTATAAAATAAATTGTGTAATCACACGTAATATGTAATATTTTTGTAATCACGTTTTATTATGCCATTTAAGTATATTTTAAGAATGATTTCGCTTAATCCGAAAAATCCGTTAAGGTGACTGCCTACGTTCGGAGCCAATTTTTTTAAAAATTTGTTTTTTTAAGGATTTTTTGGTCTTTTGTGGTAAGAAAACATTTTAAAAAAAACTTTCCTGTAAATACCATACTTTTTTATAAATTGGTCAATTTGAAGTAATTTTTAATGAAATTTAGCTAAAACGCCTATCACTCTGCACAAAATTCTAATGATACTATTTTAATTTCCTTCTCACATATGATACATATAACAGTTATCTTCAAAATAACCCTCAATCTAAGACAAATTTTAAAATGCAAAAATAATACAGACAATTTTATGTTCCAATTTGAAAATTTTCCCCAATTCGCCATTCCTTTCCTTATAAAAACAGCCCAAAACAAAAAGCTATTTATTATACATCAATTATTGTGCGTCATATCATTAACAATAGCATCTAAAACATTTCCTGAAAATTTCATCAAATTATATGCATTATTATGTGAGATATCATGATAACGGTAGAGATTTGTGCTAAAAAACATAATTCTGAGAAAAACGCATTTAAAGTTTTGAGTTACTTCAATTTTGTATCAGACGATGCTTTTAAAAATAGCTATAACTCTGCTTCTAATTAATGCACAGTGAAAATCAAAACGGTTTTGAAAAGAGAAAAGATTGAATTACACGATTCTTGCAAAAAATAAAATTGACCAAAATAGTCAAATAATGGCATTTTCAACGTAGGCAGTCACCTTTCCGAAAAGGGTCTGGTCCCAATCAATTCAGATTATCGGAACTCTACTGCATTAATATTGCTTGTATTTCTACATAAACAATTTTGTCCTTTGAACTTTAAAAGACAATTAGATGTTTTAAAGATAAAAGTTAACGATTTATCTTTGGGGTATTCCAGATTTTGTTTAAAAACTAAAGCACATACAATTAGAGTGCAATAAAAGAAAGTCATTCTAATTATTTAACTTTAATATGTAGAAAATTGTTTACATTTTTAATATTTTTTAAAAAGTTTTCTAGGAAAAAAAGATTAAAATCTATTTTATGCCAAATTCTAGCATTAAATGATCACCATAACCACTTATAAAACTTCGTGAAATAATGAAACCTCGACTATTTTGTGGTATCAATTAACCTGAGAGTGATCATTCTGAACCTATGTCATCTGCGTTGTGGAGACCAGGTAGGCCGGGAATAACACAGGTCAACAGCGGTTTTGGTGCCGGGGTATTTGGAGCTGATTTCAAATGAATTTGATGCCCTGAATTTAAATATGGCATTAGTTTTTGCCTAGGAGTTCAAATTTCTATGATATAACATTTTAGTGAAATATACGTTACGCTATTTTAAGTTAAATCCATGGATCAAATTAAAAAACTAAAAAGGGAATTTTTTTATTTTTATATTTTTTTAGGCTAAGATTCCGTGTATGTGTTCCATTCTCGCCAAGATGATTTTGTGCCAATCCTTGCGTTGCGGTTCATTCTACTCCCCTCGTGAGAGCCGCCTCTATGAGCTACGTCACAAGGGTTGCCGTAATAGTAGGCTGGCCAGTTCAGAAGGGTCAAATGTCAGTACACAGATTTTTTTTCTGCTGTTTAGGTGACCAATTCAGTTCTTTGATTTTTGTTCCGAGTTTTTGCACGTGTTCTTGGTAATTGTATGATTTTTTGATCTGATTTTCTTTACTTCGTATATTTTACTTGAGCAATATAGCATATTTATACATTTATATATATATAGTATAATATATATTTATATTAAATTGAAATAGATTGCTTAAATTTAGTTCTTTGATTTTTGTTCCGAGTTTTTGCACGTGTTCATGGTAATTGTACGATTTTTTTAATCTGATTTTGTTTATTTTGTACATTTTATTTTACATAGCATATATTTATACATAGTATATTTATAGATATATACAGCGTAATATAGAAATATATAATATATTTATATTAAATTGAAATAGATCTAATTAGATTGTTAAATTTGAGTTTTTTTAACTTTATTTGAAGTGATTAGGTTTGTCAATTGGATATTATTTTATTTAATGTAACTTTAATAAATTAAACTGCATAGTTATGTTGCCCATTAGCAATATTGCTTCTAAACATCAGGCTGCATTACTTAGACTGTCCAGGTCAGAAAGCAAAATCGGCGGTTAACATGCTTTCGGTTCGGACGGTGTCCCCAATAGGTTATTTGTAATTGATTTTTCTAGGAAAACTCGCCTTTTTTAAGAGACGTATCTGAAACCATAACTACATTAAAAAAATCCAGCTTTTTTTACTAGAAGAACGACGTTTTTCAACAATAAACGTCGATTTTATATTTAAAAATCATCACCGGAAAAATTTACAAGTAAGTTTTATTTATTAATAAATTTCTTTGTATTCTTATTTTATTGAAGAAAGATAATTAAATAATCTGTGTTGCGATAGCCGACGAGTAACGCTAAGGGCGGGGTTTAAGAACTAGTCCTAACCTGTTGAACTGGGGTAGACAAAAATGGCACCAAGGTTAGAGTGAAGATTAGCGCCCTTTGCACGTACGCTCTTTCCCGCGTGAAACCACAATCCCGCGCGATTGAGTGCCCGTGTGAAGGTGTCGGAGAGGAAGGGAAAGCTGCTTTGGGGCGTACAGGATTGTGCGCGGGAAAACTCGCAGACGAAATCACGAGGGCTTACGTTTTCTCCTCATGTCAGTCACGCGCGCAATCCCGTGCGAAAAGGTCCTTTCTTGAGTTGATTTAAATCAGAAAGCTTGCTTGTTTATATTCGGATGTGCGACATGGCAGATATACGAACATGGAGTAAAGACATGAAAGTAGATTTGATTTCCTTATACAAATCTTTTCCTTGTCTTTGGAGAATTAAATCTGAAGAATATAAAAACAAGACCTTCAAAGAGAATGCGTACAGCAAATTAATTGATTTTTATAAGGAGAAAGGATTTTCTGAAGCCAATCGAGACTTCGTAGTAATATTGAGATATATTAATAATTAAAGGCCAAAGAATGCAGATACAATCGCTTATTTCAAAACTGTCTGGTTTAATGCATCTAAGGACAACTTGCGAATCGATTCCTATTATGTACAAAAACCTAAAAAACAATGAGATTGTCCATCTTTGTGATATGCGGAATACCGTGTAATAGCTGCACATTTGATCGACTACATCAATTCATAATTTTGTCGTATCCAGTACAATCGCTGGTTTACCACGGTTAAATGACGACTAACAATGAATGGAAAGGAATACAAGGCTCAGAAAATCAGACCTGCATTAGATAGGGTGTAGCTATAAATAGAAACTGCTTAGAACATTCAAGCCTTACTTGTCAACAAACCATTCAAATAAATAACCATTCAAAACCATACAAACCATTCAAATTACGAAAATGTTGCACTTTATACACAGGCGCGCCCACTGAAGGGTTAAACGTCGACGAAACTGACCAAACTGCTGTTTTACCCACACTGATCTACATTTTTCTTCTTTTGGTTTCCAGTCACATCAAGACTGGCGAATGTAATTGCATGAGCAATGGTTCTTCTTCTTGTAATGTCCATTTGTATAACACAAAATCATTAAAACGCCAACGAAACAACTGAAAGCTCCAGTAAAACTGTGTGTTTTTCCCACGGTGTCAATCGTGCGCGAATCCCTTTGCACGGACATTCTTTCCTCTTTCGTTATTCGAGCTCGAAAGAACGAGTGATCGAAAAACTCGCAACATGAGGAGAAAACGGAAGCACGCGCGATTGCGTCTGCAAGTATTACCGCACACAATCCCGTACGGTCCAATCACTCGCAAAAGAGCGTACTTGTAAAGGGCGCTAATCTTTCGATTCCCCCAAGAACACAAAGAGCTCAAGGTTTCAAGATCGAATATTCGAGTACTAAGAACTGTTAAAGCAAGTCTCTTATAGACATAGACATAGACATGGTACATTAACGAGGCACCAGACAGCAGGTCTCCATATCCTCGGTATGGACAATTTTTTGTGGCTGTATTTCCGTTCTCAGGATTAAAGAAAAGTGTTGACTTGAAAGTCAAAAATAATAATAATAACAATAAAAATAATAAAAAGATAAATAAATAAATAAATAAAAATAATACTAATAATAGTAATAAATAAATAAGTAAATAAATATAAAATTGACAACTATTTAATACGGCACATGTAAAAAAAAGGTGGCAGACAATTAAGCAAAGATCAGAAGGTAGTCTTGAGGTCGATCCAACAAAAAATGGCAGGTCAGAACCAGAAGCGCGAACAATTGTAATTTAGAATTTAGAAGAGTTGGAGGGAAAGTTAAGAAAGGGGAAGGAGACCAGGGTGAATAATCAAAGTGGCCTGAGAACGCCTATAGCAATCCCTTGGGTCGTAGTCAGGGAGGTTAGCTATTTCTTCGTTGTAAATTGAATATAATGTATTGTAGAACTTATATGCGAGATCTTTAATGTGTTGCCGAATGGGTTCGATTCTCAGATCCCTGTGAATAAGTACGTTTCTAAGGTATCAGGGCGCCTTCCTAATATCGCGGACTGTTTTAGTTTGAATTGTCTACAATCGCTGGATATGGGTGTCAGTCGCTGAGCCCCAAACAGGCACGGCGTACAACAGGATGGGATGCAATACGGTTTTATACAAGAGTAGTTTATTATCTAAACCCACTGGATTCTGGTACAAGAGGTGGGCTATATACTTACGGGCTTTAAAAAAATTTCTAATGTTATGTTCAATATTTTTCTTCCACGTCAGTCGACTATCGAGGTAAATTCCTAGGTATTTGCCCTCTCTCTCAAAGTGAACTAGGTAATCGCATACTGTGACCGGAGGAGGTGGAATTCTATTGTAACTGAAAAATATAGCTTTAGTTTTTGAAGGACTTAACTTGAGCCTCCACCGTTCGAACCTATCCTTTTTAATATTTTTATTAATGACATTCCTAACTTAGGGACTTGAGGGACTCCTGCATTGATTTCGCGCAGACTAATATAGGATAGTGCATGGTGGACTTTAAAGGATCTACCGAGAAGGTAGAAGTGCATTAAGTGGATAATTGAGGCTGGCATTTTAAGCTTAATAAGTTTGTAAATGAGTGCACTGTGCTAGACTCGGTCAAAAGCCTTCTCCAGATCGAGTAATATTACACCAGAATGCATCCGATTCTGGAAACCATCATTGATGAATTCCGTGACTCGAAGCAACTGGTATAAATATATTTATAATATATGTATAAATATATATAGCAATATGTATAAATATATTTATAATAAATACAACGATCAATGCAATTAAAGAACGAACATGAAATTGATGTAAAAAAAAACGAAAAAATATATTTATAAAAAATCGTAACCGATATTTTTATAGACAAAATAATGTAGAAGAAAATATTCAAATTGAATCTATTAGGACATACTAAAGAATATAGTACAGTTAATATATTACAGTTTGAGGAACATATCTTTTATTGTATCTTAATATTTTTTGGATAATGTCCAATCGTCTGCCGCATTAGAAAGAAAAGAAAAATATTTTTTTGTCTATTTAGTTTTTATGCACGTGGCGATAAATTTATTTAAAGTACCAGAAAAAGAAGTCAAGTGATCAGCGTTTAATAAATTAAATTCTAAAAAATAATCTTTAAAAATTCACCAAAAATCAGGAAATGGATGTAAAGATTCGAAAAAGATTTTATTTTAAAGGAATGTTTATGATCTTTCTTGTGATATAAATTCTATAACCCTCAAATTATTATTTTAAATGCAAACTTAAAAAAGTAAAAAAACAGCTTAAAAATTCAATTTAAAAAAATCTAAGAATTTTTTAAAAATCTTTCTTAGTGCACCCCTACACCATAAGAAGAATCGCCATGAAAAATTTCAGCTCTTTAGGGCCAGCGGTTTGGTCTGTGCGTTGTATGTCAGTCAGTCAGCGAGTGAGTCAGTTACGGAACTGTTGTATATATAGAGATGACGTCGATCTACTGGAATTACATATATATTTATTTATTCATTTTCCAACGCGGGTACTTTGTCCTAGGGATATTGACTCATCGGTACTGCGATTCCGCTGCCCACTTTCATACAGGTGAGCTAACACTGCCACCTCAGAGCAAACAGTATCGAGACGCTGGCCTAGGCTGAAACCTAGTGGTGTTAACGTACTAGGTCCCGACAAGCACCTGGCATCATGAAGTATTTTTTCTGACATGTCTTTTTGATCACTTGGCTCTTTTTTGTCTTTAGTTCGGGTCTAGTTATCACATTTTCTGATAGAAATGTATGAGAATCACGCTAATTTCTAATAGTTATTCAAAAATATTTAAACTACCACTTCTTGTAGACAATTTTGAGCTATAAGTAATTTTTGCCTGGGCGTTTTTGTTACAATTCCTTTTCACAAGCTTTTTATAAGTCATGAAACCCTGAGCCGTATGTATGCTTGGGAGGATCGGAAGATTAGCCGAACAGGCTGGAGAATCTGTGTAGCACGTCCACTGACTTGCATCGTACGCTGCTGCCACTCTGACTATAACAACCGATTTCAAGCCTAGGACCTCTCGGAAGCTTTCCAGTATTGCCAACTCGGGGTTTTTTCCAGTATTGCCAACACGGGGGTTTTCCCCCTAAATTTGGTGGTAAGTTAGACGAAAAGGGGTGTTTTGTGGGGGGGGGGGGACATTTTTAAATATTTTGTACAATCGAGACGCGTTTTTTTATTAGATTTTAAGTTCCATACATATGCCAAATGTAAATAAACCTCCATTTCATTATGTAAGCGTGTATTTTCTATTTATTTCAATTTATCTCTCAAACAGGATGCCTATTTGGAACCAGAATTTCTTTTAGGAAGGTATAGGGCAAGGATGGGAAAACTACGGCCCGCGGATAGAATTATAATTTGCCGGTCCGACGGAAATTAAAAGAAAATAAATATATATTATATATCCATCTCCTTTTCTACTTTGTTTAAATATTATTTTTTTTCTTCCTTTTTTTCAAAAGACTGATGATCTTTTTACCTTCTCTATTTTTGTTCTACAAAACATAAATCGACGGAAATAGCAAGCACAGACAGCTTTCAATCGGTAAAGTGTTAAAAGCGGTAGTTCTTTGTTTGTTATAGCTGTAGACTGGCGCCAACAAGCGTTATCTCTTTCTCGGGGAGCAGACATTTGGGAATCCAATATAGGTGATTTAGACCTCACATGTGGCAGACTGCGCATTGTAAGCTCCAGCCAGCGGCTTTTTCTTTTGAGCGAGTTTTAATATTATTGATTGCGTATGGAAAGATTGCGGACATATAGCATCATTGTGAATAGTGGTGAAAGTATTAAAAGTATAGCGTAGCTAGTGCTTGTTTGGGTTATTCGTAAAATATTTCAACCCCAAAATGGCTACTAAAAAACATAAAGTTGATTCAGAGTGCCGTGCTTTTAATGTTGAATGGACCTGGTGTGATGAAGCGCTTTCGATTTTAAAGAAAAATTAAATTTTTTTAGAGAGATAAAGTGATCGAAGGCTGTTTTCATCACATTTTGGTTAGAAAGTTAGGAAACCGCCTTTGATTAGAGGACGGGACAGTCGTCTTTGTGCCTTAGCGGCTGTGCGCGGTGGGGGTAGGTTGATTGCAGACGTAGATAAGGAGATGGCACCAGAGTTTGACGTTAAAGTAAAATACCCTATTGTAAACAAATTTATTGGGTCTGTTTGGGAGGTAAACCGCAAAACACGTGGACTGAACTTTTGGGTGGTCTGAAGGTGGCTATCACTTTTTACAGATAGCTGTGACCTTTAAGTATTTTTCGCCTTAAAGGTTTTAGTTAGATTTATCGGTTCAACCTTTTTTCATATCTACATTAACGACATTGCTATTTTTGCAGACGACACAGTTAATATTCCCTCTAGGCATAATCATATACAGTGGAATCTCGATCGATCGTTTTCGGATCCATCATTTTTCCGTATGTGTCGTTCATTTTATCCAGTCCCAACGATCATATTGCTTTGTTATGTTTCCGATCTATCGTTTTCCCGCATTTATCGTTCATTTCAATCGGTCCCTTGAAAAACGATAGATCGAGATTCCACTGTATATGCAATCAAAGCTATTAATGACCACGTTGCTCTTGTAATTTCCTGGCTAACATTTAAATGTCTGAAAGAAGGAAATCCCATTCCTAAGAACTCCAGTATTCGTGATTTAAATCCGTGTCTAGATAGCACAGGGATACAGGTAGTTGGAGGAAGATTACAAAATTCTAAATTTGAATTCAGAGAAAGGCATCCATGGTTAATCCCCAGCAACAGTAGACTAACAGAATTGATAGTGATGTCAGCACATAATCAAGTAATGCATTTAGGAGTAGCAAATACATTATCTAAAGTCAGAGAGACCTTTTGGATACCACGGGGTAGACAAATAGTTAAAACTTTCATAAACCGCTGTATGATATGCCGAAAATTTACTGCTAAAGCAGGTCAACAAATTACTGCTCCTCTACCATTTGAAAGAGTAACTGAGTCTCCACCCTTTACCGTGAACGGTTTAGATTTCACAGGTCCCCTTTACATTAAGGTGAAAAATTCTGCAGTGACTTCAAAGTGTTATATTCTACTGTGCACATGTGCAGTAACTCGAGCAATGCATCTAGCACTAGTGCAAGACCTGAGTACTGAGTCATTTTTACTAGCCTTTCGACGATTCGTCGCTAGAAGAGGTCATTGTAGTGTAGTGTATTCACTGACAATGCCCAAACATTCAAGCGAGCTGAGAAAGAACTTGGGTTTTCGTGGAATACAATTAGTTATAATGACATAAAGACATTCTACAGTTCTAAAAGAATAGAGTGGAAATTTAGGGTAAATGCACCTATAATGGGCCATGTCCCTATAATGGGCCACCCTTTAGAAATGTCGAGAAATTAAGGGTCTATTGTTACCTTAGGCAGTGGAAAGGGTTGGGGATCATTGGCTACTACCTGCGAGGATCCCTTAGCACTGGATTTTCAGTTTATTCCTTTACTTTGTGCGAAGTGTAAGGTGCATTCCGCTAGAGAGAAGAAAATTTGTGTTTGTTTTAACGTCTGCTTAAGAAATCTGTTAAGGTAAGTGAATTTTTCAAGTCAATTCATTTTTATTTAAGTACTATAATGCCTGTTTATTGACTTAAACTATTATTCATTACGATAGTATGTATAATTCAAATTGTACAGTGATTAAATGACAAAAAAACTTAGATTCCATTGTCAAAATAGCGTGGCCCATTATGGGATCACGAATTGTTACACTGTCCCTGTATTGGACCAGCCCGTGTACTGGTACACATTATTTTTTCGGAACTGTTAATATTTGCAACAACATACCAACTGTGACAAGAAAAGCGGTACATCACCGGCAAAAGTAACCACAATTTTTAAGTAAATTTAATTTTAGATGTTTAAGTTAATGAATTTATATTTCAGTTTTTATATATTTAGTGTAGTTGTAGTGTAGTTATAAAATGAATAAACCGGTTTAAAAATATACATCATGTTTTTAGTTCCTTTTCTTTCCAATTTTATGATATTATAGAATTGATTTTTCTTCCATAACAGATTAAATAGATGGCCCATTATTGGGTGGCCCATTATGGGTACATCGTATAAAATAATGACCCATTATAGGTGCATCAGGTTGGTTATTATTTATGTATATATATTTTTTATGAATGCAGCCAGTGCGCTCCAATTGCTACTACAGATGTAAGACAGTTATTAAAATGGCAGGTAAAAATTTGGACCAGTTTGCTTTAACTATAGCTGTGAAAATTCAGATTTACTTCAATTTTTCTCTTAACAGGCCCATTTCTGGTACGTTTACCCTATTGCTCCAAGAGCTACCTGGTGGGGCGGCTTTTGGGAGCGAATGGTGAAAACAGTCAAGTCATGTCTGGAAAAATTCTTGGTAAATCATGTTTGACGTCAGATGAGCTAGAAACAATTCTAGTTGAAATAGAAGCTGTAATCAACTGTAGACCCATCAGCTACTTGTACAGTAAGCCTAATGAACCTTCATGTTTAACACCAGCCTATTTTTTGACTGGAGAACGTGCAACTTCCCTACCACCAAATATTCCTGTTATCCTAGATAAATCGCCATCCAGTGAATACCTCAATAAGAAGTATCATAATCGACAAAGACTCCTGAATCATTTTTGGCGAAGGTGGAAAAGGGAGTACATGCTGGACTTAAGATCTCTTCATTCTGAGAAGCATAAGAGCTGTACCTCAACCTTTAAAGAAAAAGACTTGGTTTTAATCAATGATGAGCGTGTTCCAAGAACTTTCTGGAAAATTGGACGTGTAATAGAGACGATTCCTGGCAGAGATGGAAAAATAAGATCGTGTACCATCAGAACTTCTAATGGGACACTTCAACGTCCAATCCAACTCTTATATAATTTAGAAATAACTGACTAAAGACTCTAATTGCATTTTTTTAAACAGCTATAAAGGTATTACACCTTTCATTATTTTTATTATTATTATAATTTTTAATTATTAAATTATATTGATATTTGTTGTTTGCAAAATATTTTATTTAGTAACTCAAGAAATGTTATTTGCATTACTATTCTTAATTAATGGTAATTAGTATTTTCGTTTAGGAATGAACCTGTTGTTCATTGTGGGGGGGGGGGGGGAGTATGTAAAGATTTGTTATTATAGAGGGCGCTGCGTCGCCCGATAGATTTAGACAGAGCAATTGCTTTAAAATTGTAATGGCGTCTGTTTAGACGAAGTCTGAAATCCAAACTTCGCAGATTACTAAATGTTTTTTTTTTGTGTGTGTGTTTAAATGTGCTTCATTTTGTGTGTCGAATGTGACAGTTTCTCACCGAGAATAAAGAGCAGGACCTGATCAAAGAATACTCAAGGAATTTGAGTACCAGAATAATTTTACAATTGGATTAAAATAAATCTTTAGTAAATTTCATCGAAAAAGTATTCAATGTTTATTTACCATTGTTCATGAGATAATAAAGAATACCTAACAGGTATGAATTATTTACGGCGCACAAAATATAATCCGGAGAACATGTAGCTAAAAACACGCTGTTTATTTTCAGTACAAGCACATAATGCCCTCTAACTAAACAGAATAACAGAGAACGCTAAAAATATAACCGAAACTAATTTTTTTTTGGCTATGGAATATATAACTGGGTAGAGCTCATTTCAGTCTCAGGAGTTCTACTGGTGCTACAAGCAATAATTTTTCTCAGGCTAGGAAAACGGTCAACTCATCGATTTCCTACGCACAAATAATTGCGGGATATAACGATCACACGGCCCCTGTTCAACCTACGAAAAACAGTCCGGATTTTTCGGACGTCGATTTCATTAATAATATTATGGCATTTGAGGCCAACTATGACAAGAAATTAATTCTCGCAGCGTTCCGTGAAGCTCTGCCTGCCATTCGAAGTGCTCTGCACCCCATCGACAAAGTCGTTCACCTTTACGAAAATATCGTTTTGCTCTCGCCTGACCAGGATTAATTTCCTTCCTTTTCAAATTCGTTATTTGGTTCATCCAAATTACTCTAAGGGCGCATTTTTCCAAAAAAATCATCATCATTTTTAATTTATTTAAAGTTTGTCTTTACTCTTGTCCTTTTTATGGACTCGCGACCTGTTGACCCTTCTTCTTTCCTCGCCAGACTCCTCATTTTTAATTTACTCGTTGATAATTAATTTTATTAAGAGGGGGTCCAGGACACAAAATTTTTCAAATTTTCAAAAAAAAATTTATTGCATAAAAATATTTTTGTTTTCTTTTTCGCTTAAAATGACGTTTAAATTATGTTTCTATCTTAATTAGAGCAGGAGAAATTACTATTTTTTTACAACATTCTAATAGTAGCCAAGCGTTGCTTAAACCTGTAAGTACGTTTTTCTGCATGATGAGTTTTTTTCCCCATTTCTCGTCTTTAAATTGTTATAAGTCAATAACCGTTAAAGATAAATAGTTGAAACTTAGAACATGTCTTTTCCAACTATTTTACTTTAATTTTGATTCAGCAAATTTGAAAAAATTATTTACTTTTGAAAATATGATTTTTTTAAAGTATGTTACATAATTTTTGCAATTTTTAATATAAATATTTTTAATTTTTTTAAAAATCAATATTTAAGAAAATGCTGAATTAAAACTAAAACTTATATATTTCTGTTTAATTAAATGAAAAAGAATTGAAATTCGACAAATAATATTTTGAGTTATAACAATTTTAAATTACCCCACTTTTTTTAAAATTTTAAAATTTTTTAAAACCATTTTGAGAAGTTTTATGGAGTGATTTTGTTTACAAATTATATGGTTAACCATCACAAAAAATTCAAAATTTTAACTCAATAAATAAAAAAATGTTTTAAATGTGTCCCGGACCCCCTTAACTCTTATTCCTTGAATAACGTTTAATTCTACCTACACACGAAGGATCTCGTTTTTGGTTTCTCGCCCTGTCGACAGATGCGGCAGTTGTGTCAGATCCCAGCTCAGCTTTCTACAGTCTTTAAAATTTAATCTCTCCAGGCACTAATTATCGTCGAGGTTTATTTTCGTTCTCGTTTTACCACAAGATTTTGTGGTAACGGTTTTCCCGCACCTGTATCTGCGTGGACAGTTTATCTGATCTACGCAGACACCTCATGTTTTTCTCTCCCCCCCCCCCAAATTCGGTTGTCTTTTGGCATTCTTTATTTTCGGAACCCATTTATATGTTTTGTTTATCCTTACCGTCCGAGGTTTAAGGCAGAACTTCTTTGTAGTTTCTTGCCAGGTCCCACGCGAAACCTTGACCTTGAGGCTGCGATCTCCCAATAGCCATGAAACTCTAGGGCCGTGACATTTTTTAAAGATCTTGTTCAAAGCGCAAATTTAGCTCATTTGAGATCTACTTACTGCCTTCATTTAGAGGTAAATGAAAATCTCTGTTACTTCCTGTGTAGAGTACAAAAATTCTACGCACCAGTTTGCCTTTCATCAGTCTGTTCTGTCCCAATTGGCATGATTATTATAATTTCACCAATTAGTTAAAGCAATTTTATTTAGGGGAGAGTTTTCACTTTTATATAATTCTTAATCAATAAAGTGTTTTTTATACTTGGGGTTATATTCTGTTCTTGATTTTATGCATATTTGACTGAGGCAATTTTCTTAGTGTTCTCTTTCTTAAAAAATTGAATTATCCAGTTTATAACTACATGGCGATTCCTGCAATTGATATATATTGCCGCATCCTATATATTGTCAAAAAATTACTATAATTTGGAATTCTAAATTTATTAATAAAGAGGTAGTCTTATTGTATTTCTACTTTTCATTAAAACGCAAATATTCATATGAGTATTTGGAATTTTGGTTCCACCGTAATCAGAAATGACATTGAAAATCTACTGCGTGTTTTGTGCAACGTTGTTCTCAATGCAGACACTATAAAACCTTCAAAATTGAAACGTCACTAAGGGACAAAGCATTCTGAACATATCAAAAAGGATTTGGAATTCTTTCAATCCTACAGGAAGGTTTCCTCAACAAAGTCCTTCCCTAATACAAACATCATATGAAGTTTCACTGGAATTTGCAAACAAAAAAAAGCCCCACACGACTGGAGAGACACTTATCCAACCGTGTTTGTTGAAGTAAAGTTAATTCCTGGGGAATCTAGACAGACAAAGAGGAGACATGTATCTCTTCCTAACAACCCCTTTGAGAGATGCATTTCTGATATGACCGAAGATGTGAAAGAGAAAGTGTTGAACGAAATCAAAGTTTCACCCTTGTTTTCTTTCCCAGTTGATGAATCAAACGAAGTAAGTTCATGTACTCAGTTGCTTGTTTTCGTGAGATATATTCATTCAGAGGATATCAGCGATGAGTTCCTGCCTCGTAGCGCACTCGAACAGGTAAAGATGTTATGGCGAAAATAAAAACTTTTTTTTAAATCCAGAGGACTACAGAGGAAAATTGTCTGTGGCGTTTGTACTGATGGAGCTCCTGCTATGTTGGGTCAAAGTAAGGCTTTCAGAAAAAAGTAAAAAGAACTTGCCCTTGAAGAAAAGGGTTCACACTATGTCATTCACAGATATGCGCTTACCAGCAAAACTTTACCAACCATTCTGAAAAATTTACTTGATTCAGAAATCAAAATTGTTAATTATGGCAAATCCGGAGCCCTTAGCACCCGTCTTGTTAGGGCATTTTGCAAAGACATGAATGCTGATCATGAAATTTTGCTGTTTTACACTTCTATACGCTGGTTATCTAAGGGAAACGTTCTGAGCCTTGTTTATGAGACGTAAGACGAAATCAAGCTTAGAAGCTCAATCAATTAGAAGCTCAAGAAAAATACGAGCTTTTGTCTCACTTCAGTGGCTTATTTAGATATTTTTTGAACAATTGAATAATTATAACCTGAAGTTTCAAGGAAAAGACACACACATTATCCAACTCCATGACAGTCTGATGGCATTTCTCTCAAAATTGCAGAACTAGCGTCGAAAAGTAAACGAATGAAACATTGCCATGTTTGAAAAATTGTCCAGTGTTGTTGAGGAATCTGAAGAACTCGATGGACATCTAATGTCGGATATAAGAAGACACCTTCAATCTCAGGAAAAGGAGTTTCAGTGGTATTTCCCTGAGCTCAAAGAAGAAGAAGCTGCACTTGCACGAAATCCATTCTCTACTTCTCTAGACGTGATTAGTATTCCCGATGAAATAGAAGATGCAATTTTGGGTCTTCGAAATGATTCATGGGCACGTGATTTGTTTAGAGAAAATCGCTCATTCAGGAAATGGTGTGCTGTTTATCAAACTTGCTTTTCGAATTTTGGTGTCATTTGCCACAACATATCTACGTGAGAGTGGTTTTTCAGTTCTTGTACACATAGAAATTAAATTACGAAATCGACTGAGTGCCGAAGAAGATATGGGGCTTTATCAAACACCCAACCATTAATTTCGAAGATAGGTATGCATTTGGAAATACAGCCATCACATTAAAATGATTTTATTTCATTTCTGTTAAATTAAATATTTCGCTCCAATTAAATTATTGAAAATTCAGTTTAGTGTTTTTTTTAATATCTTAAAAGACCTTATTTATGAAAATATACAGGGTAAGAATGTGGGAGGGGGTCGCGAGGTCCGGAAAACCATTGCAGGGGGTAGCGACTCCAAAAAGGTTCGGGGAACACTGGTCTAGATCTAGGTTTTGTCCTTGTTTTCGGCTTAGTTTTTGGCTTCCTCCGGTAGTGAATAAAGAAAGTGATTAAAAGGTGCTCGTAAGAATAAATCAGAGAAATAAGTAAAATAATATTAACAAATCAAACTAACAAAAAAAATTAAAAAGTGAGCATAGACTGTCAAAAAAGTTAACTTAAAACCTACCCTAGCAATGTAAACATAAAACTTTTCAATATAAGATTGCGCAGTTGCTTCATATCCTCATATTGAAAATGGACAAATATAACTAAAATAAATAATCCAACAGAGCTAGATAATTATAAGAAGAATGCAGACAAAAAACAAACAGAAATCAAGCACTCAGGACTCCATGCACCAGAGGCAAGATTATGTAGTAGTGCGGGAACTGAACCAGAAATCGAGGTAACCGACTGGTCTCGTCATCAGGGAGCCTAACCAAATCAGTTACCTCAAGGGGAACTTTCTGAATAGGATGCAGGTATAACCAAAAGATATCCCAAGGCCCCGAGATCCCCATTGAAATATTTAGTCAAAAGAAAATGAAAAGACACAGACAACTTACAGTATGGACTCAACGCACCATACATGCAAGTACACATACAATCCCAATGAAAAGCCAATGATGCATACGTACCCTAAATTACCCATTTCAGAGAAATTAGAGAATATACATAAATATTAAGGATGTTTGTTTTTGGCTTTGATAGGAAAGGAATTCCTACTGCGGAATTTTTGTCAATCTTTACTGTTGACTGACAAAGTGCAATCACAATTGAGAACACACGAAGAGGGAAAAATACATAAAGCATTTTTCTTGTGGAAATGCATAAGTAAATACGGTACTTACGTATTATAGCTGAAACTTGGCAGCTTTTTACCCTTGGCGCAAAATCCGCCCGCCAACACCTAATTTCACAGTGGCAACCTATTTTCTAACCGGAAGTTATAAAAAACATTTCCAGCAATAGCATGTTTAAAAATTACAAATGTGTAGAAAACGTGTCAGATGAAGAACAAGATTTCGATTAGCTTTAATTAAAAATTGCGTACTAATGACAAAACAGAAATGCATGAAAAATATTCAAAATGAGTAAGTTAAAACAAACGCAAAACTTTCGAAGCTAAAGTCTTAGGATGCTAAAATTTTGCATGGTGGTTACTCCTAAGTCTTACGTGCCCACTAAAAAATATTTTTAAAAAATTACAAATTTTCAGGGTGTTAAAAGGGGCTTAAACCCCCTCCCCATTAAAATACATTTTGCTTATGCATTTGCCTAAGCTTTGCATGTGCATCATAAGTGCCCCTCATTCGTAAACAACAACATATATGATAACATCTAACTAAAATACCTATAACTATATCATACTTTTAACTATACCAAACCCTCCACTATGATTTGAACAAAACTTGTTTGACTGCCTTTCTGCATATATGAAGAGTATTCTTTCAATACGAATGCTGTTATGCGACCTTTTTTATTTTCATTGCATAGTTCATTCATACATGATAGATTCATTTCATCATCCTACATTAACTCTTTTATCGAATGTAAGATTTACCCTAACGTAAATCTGAACATGCCTCACTCCAGTTAGCAAAATAAATTTAAAGGGATTTAAAGCACAATACAAGATGTTTCTTTGAGGGATAAACTCCGAGGCCTAAACACCCAAAAAGAAAAAGATTCTGGTGATTATTTCCAGCCGAAACACACTGAAAGAAATCATCGATGCTTATCGTTGCCCAAGACCGGGAAACTAACTGGAAACTTAAACTTACTCCTGACTGGATTCTTTTCGCTGCTCAGGGGTTTCCATTATTCTAAACCAAAAGAAAATTCGATTTCTATTCCGGATTACTTAAGGGACGTTTAAAAGGTATTTTTGGAGATGCATTCTTTTGTGGACGATACCTTCAAACTAGAGATGGCTTTATCCGTGTTTAGTGCGACGGAAAATAATAAAATTGCTTTATTTATATTCTTTTCAGAGGAAACGGTCTGATAATAGTAAATGCAGGGTCAGTATTTTCAGGTGGTATCTTTTAGTATGCAATTATGGGTGGTTAAGGGAGTGTTTAAAAAATTCCCGCTGCTTGTGTTAAAAAAACCTTTGATGATAAATGACTGATGGATTACATTTTTGTCAATGCAGTAAATACCGTCATTTCTCTTATAAATTTCATTATAAAGGAAATTTGGTACTAAGAACAGTGATGTAGCGAGCATAACTGGCGCCCGGGGCACGATGCCTTTTGGGCGCCCTTTCCCTAAAAACATATATTAATATTATATATAGAATTAGTGAAAAGGACCATTTGACGCCCGAGACATAATAGACACTCTAGCCCCCCCCCCCTCTCGCTACGCCACTGACTAAGAAACCTAAACGTTGGCGCGACTTGTAACTAGAGATAGGGGGAAATTTGGATTTATTAAATAAATGACTATTTTATTAAATCCAGAATAAATACAAAAGATAGAGACAAATACAGAAATTCACATTTAAGAAAAATACAAAATGGCTTTTACGACATCAATATCAGATCATACAGGAGGTATAAAGCTGCCGATTTCGTTGAGTATTGCCGAAAAATGTGTCAAGGGGTTCCGGGACACATAAAAATTTTTTTTATTATTTACTGAGTTAAAATTTTTAATTTTTTGGGGGATAGTTAACAATATAATTTGTAAACAAAATCACATCTTAAAACTTCTCATAAAGTTTTAAAAAAATTTAATTAAAATTTTTTTTAAAGAAAAGTGGGATAATATAAAATTGTTATATAACTCGAAATATTATTTATCGAATTTCAAAATATTTTCGTACAGAAATATACAGAAATATATAAGTTTCAGTTTCGATTCAGTGAGCGGCGAGACCCGTCCGTGCAGCCACAGGCGATATGGTGGTAAGATTCCGGGAAGGCCTTGGTTTGAAATCAATCCTCCTTCCTGGGTGGAAGGTTCAGGATCCACGTTCCGTTCAGCGAATCTTTCGATTCCTCCAAGAACACAGAGGGTTCAGGCTTTCAAGATCTACATCGGTAGGGATTGCTATGGTAAGTCCCGTACTAGCTGGTTGGGGGGTATGAATGGGGTACCTTGGTCCACTTGGACTTTATCTTCAGTAAGCAAGTTAATTGTCATCAATGTATGTGTGCTCAGTAAATAAATTTTAAGTTCAGTAAGTGTTGAGATAAGAATCAGAACAGATAAGGTGATTAATCCTTAAAGGAGGAGGAATATTTAAGTATTTAAGTAAAATTAGAAAAATGGCTCGAATAAAGTTAAAATAATTAATAAGAAAGTAATTAATAAGGTAATGCCTAGGGAAAAGAAAATAAAAAGGCTCTCTTCAGGGTCGTACAACTACATAATGAGAGGATTGCGAAGCTTCGAAAATGAGGCTAAAGTAGCAAGAGGTATGGTAAGTCCTGTCGGAGAACCGAAAACACCTAAAGCTCAAAGCTGTCTATAAAAAGTGATAGTTTAAATATTTGCGAAAAACTATCAGAAATAGGTGAGATTCACAGTTCTACCAGAAAAAAAGGAGTAACTAAACCCGAACTAAAAAGTCAGGGAAATAATATCAGTCAATGAAATGAAAGCTTTCAGCGTTGACCAAACATATAGAGGTCTATGAAGTCACACGCGCATCAGCAAACTCTGTTGGAAATATTTTTATATTTAACCCTTCAGTGGGCGCCCCCGAGTATAAAGTGCAACATTTTCGTAATTTTGAATGGTTTGTTTTTTACAAGTAAGGTTTAAATGTTCTAAGAAGTTTTTATTTATAGCTACACCCTTTCTAATGCAGTCTTATTTTCTGACCCTTGTATTATTTTCCATTCATTGTTAGTCGTGATTTAACAGTGGTAAACCAGCGATTATACTGGGTTGACGACAAAATTATGGGTTGATGTAGTAAATCAAATATGCAGCTATTACACAGTATTCCGTATATCTTGAAGATGGACAATCTCATTGTTCTTTAGGTTTTTGGACATAATAGGAATCGATTCGCAAGTTGTCCTTAGATGCATTAAACCAAACAGTTTTGAAATAAGCGATTGTATCTGCATTCTTTGGCCTTTAATTATTAATATATCTCAATATTATGAACATTGTATATCTTGTCATAAATCGCGGAATTAATATTTTAAATTTGAAAAAAGAAAGTTTATTACAAAAGGAATAATCAAGGTTGAAAGAGACGTTGCACTTTATGCAACGCGCGCCTGCTGGTGTACCAAAAATTGGCTCGTCCGCTGAAGGGTTAAAGGACTTCCTGTTTGTTTCCAATATTTGTTTAATATATAAGTATACTTCAAAATTATGAACATTAAAAACTGATAATAACGAGATGCTGAGAATTGAACCATTTATCTTTAACGGCTCTTGACTTATAACAATTTAAAAACTAAGTGTTGAAAAAATCCATTATGCAGAAAGACGCATTTGCAAGTTTAAACAAAGATTGACTGCTATTAGAAAGTTGCAAATAATAATAATAATAATAATTATTATTATTATTATTATAAAATAAAATAACATCGCCTGTTCTATTTAAGATAGAAACTTGATTTGAACCTCATTTTAAGCGGAAGAGAACAGAGAATTTTTTAATACAATAAATGTTTTTCGAAAGTTTGAAGAATTTTGTATCCTGGACCCCCTTAAGTACCGGTACCCGTAGAATGATTCAATCAATACATATAACTTATCTTTTAAGTCAAAACATAGTTCTGACCTGTCATCTTTTGATGGATCGACCTCAAGACTACCTTCTGATTTTTGCTTAATTGTCTGCCACCTTTTTATTTTATTTATTTATTTATTTATTTTTTAAATTTCTGCCGTATTAAATTGTTGTCAATTTTATATTTATTTACTTATTTATTTATTACTTTTATTAGTATTAGTTTTATTTTTGTTTATTTTTTTTATTTATCTATTTATTATTTTTATTGTTATTATTATTTTTAACTTTCAAGTCAACACTTTTCTTTAATCCCGAGAACGGAAATACAGCCACAAAAAATTATCCATACCGAGGATATGGAGTCCTGCACTCTGGTGCCTCGTTAATGTACTATGTCTATGTCTATGTCTGTCAAAACATAGTTAGAAATATGTAAAGCACTGCTGTAAAATTTCATTGAAATAAATGAAAAACTTTTTGCATTATTAGATTTCTCGTTTACAAAAGTAACTGAAAAATGTGTTTTCTAGAAAACGCATTTAAAGAGGCTCCTTTCGGTCTTTTAATATAGCATTCGGTTTATTAAATGGGCTATAAATTCTCCTCCAATGATCGCATGAATAAAAATAAAGCAGTGTTACAATCCTAAAAGATTGGCCTTTGAAATAGGGGAAAAAAATCGAAATTTTCTACCAAAACAGTCATTTCAACGGAGGCAGATACCTTAATTTCGCCTCATAATTCGTCACCTGATTGTAAGAATTAGGTACCTTGATTCTTCAAGTTCTTGAATATCTCAAATGTCTACTTCTACCCCGGAGAAAATACTCGTCGTTCTGTTTGTCTAATTAATACACTTGCCAACAGATGACATTAGGTTAGCAACAAAGTGAGTTGTCTAGTTAAGGCATTCAATTCTTATGTAATTTAGCTCTAAATAGCCAGATATCTCAAAAATAATTTTTTTGGAGTTACCTAGTTCTTGCACTCAGGTGACGAATTGTTCTGCCCCACAACATTTCAACAGTTTACGTACGGCATCCGATATCAGGGTCAAAACTGCTGTATTTATGATTAACTTGCAGATGCTCGTATCCCGAATCTACCAATTCATCAACTTTATGGCACATTTGGCGATTTGGCGCTCAATTACGAATGAAGCCCCGCCCCGTTATCCAAAAACTACTTCAAATTTTTAGAAAACATTTTATCATTTATTAATGTGTTTTGCTTTTACCACTTACGCTTTACAATTATCCCTTGCACATCTAGATATGTATGAATAGAGCACAAACCAATTATTGTCAATTCATAAAACATTTATTAAGAAAAGACGATATTTCATTACAAAAAATGAAAAAAAGTTCTGTTCATATACAAACATCCTTCTGCCTACGTCCTGAGAACTTTTTTTTTAAATATGCAGTTCTGATTCAATACATATATTTTTTATTTCAAATGTCATATAAAATGGTGGAAAGAAATAAAATTTTGGTAAGAATTTCCTATTTCAAAATAGAGGGAATTTTAACGTAGGAATACGTTCCTACATAACGGTCCTCCGGAAAGCAACATTTCAGACGCTAAAACCGCCGTTGTCGCGAGTTATAATTTTGACAGTGCGGCAAACCAGCCTGTATCGCTTGGGCAAGCAGTAAACAGTTAAACAGAAAAGTACCAAAATGCATCAAAATTTTGACACACATATATATATATTTATATATATAATATACATATATACATATATACATATATATACATATATGCATACATACATATATACATATATACATATATATATATACACACACACACATATATATATATATATATATATATATATATATATATGAAATTACCCGAATGGTCTTCTCCTGATAACACATAGTGTCCGAAATCAATACGATTCCATTTTAAAGAACAAATGCAGTTTATTCCATCAAAAACAACATCACTTTACAATGGCCGCGTCCAACCCTCTTCTGGCGAGCACACCGGAGTAGCTGTAAACGGGCTGCCAGAAATTGGCGAGGTAGGTTAGTATTGGAAAGACGGGGTAAATCACCAAAGGACGGAAAGGTTACCATATAGAGAGAAAATTCTTATTATGGGCGATTAAAGATAAAAAGATAAGAGGTGGTTAAAAATTTTATTACAGAATATCCCCCCCCCCCCATCTAAAATGGGCTTGGAGCCGCGGCCGTCGACTCCAAGACATTCTAGTTAGCGAGAACAGGAAAATTATTTGTAGGAATAGTTGGTTGAAGTCGGCCCCAAAATCACAAATTGTTCACATTTTAAAATATAACTGAAAAGACATATAAGCATGGAAATATGGAATAACATTATAAACAAATATCTGGAGTAAAATAAAATAGAATTGTACACATAAGTGGAAAACACTACTAATGACAGATATAAAGATGCCACAAAATACAAATACAAATGAATATTGTTCATGTCACAGTCCCTGACATTTTCAGTTATCACAGTCTTTGGAATGTCTTTGAAATCTTGGACGGGCACAGTTTGAATAGGTAAACAAACACAAAAGTTATTATTTCACAAGTTATAGTTATTAAATATTGGCTAGTTCCTTTGGAGATCTCCTGGGTTGTAGTCACTTTAAAAATGCTATTGGTTGTTTATTGTTATTGTTCGCATTGGACTATTTACTTTTCTCTTTAAACAAAACTCTTTTTTATTTTTTACCATTGATTTCTAGTTCTAACTTTTCTCCTAATTATGTAAACAAATATCATTAAACAGTTCTTTCAGCAATTAATAAAGTAGGTTTATTAAATGCTGTCTAATTTTAGCTTTCAACATCAATACCAAATGTCTGGTACCTGATGCTTCAAAATTTCGAGCAAAAATACATATTCAAACAATTGACACTGACATTCAACTTCTGTGGAAAAAAACATGATAACACAAACATAAACTTTTTGAGGTATGTGACTTGCTGTTAGTACATCCTCTTGAGCGTTTACCATTCGGGAAGGTGCTTCCAATCTGAAACTCAAGTTGAGCAAGCTGAACAAAAATAAAAAGGGAGCAGGCTAGGTTTCTCAAACAAGAGAGGAAACGGCAACTGTTCAAAGGGAACATTTGAACAGCATGAAGAAACAGGTAGGACTATGAGTGGAAACCCCAACATAAAAATCAGTAATGATTAGTACATAGTATGGTATATTAAATATATTGAGTTAAAGAAAAAAACAAGGTGAGTTTCACTTACACTCACGGGGTTTCATCAAAATTAACTAGGAGGGCGATAGGACAGGAATGCTAAATAGAAAGATTAAGGATAGCTGAATGATTTACAGTTTGGTGACTTATTCGTGGTGTAATTTAAATTTCTCAGGTGAATAGTAGAATCTTAATTTTGATGCATGTACAATTTCGGTGGGTTTTTCCGTGTGGTAATTTTCTTTAATAATTTCATAATTGTCTTCAGATAATTTATTAACAATCTGGTAAAGTCCTGAATAAGGTGAGGTTAACTTTCTAGTGTTTGGGTATTCGAATTTCTCATATATTACTAAGACTCCAGGTTGAAATCTAGATTCCTGAAATTTAGTATCATATCTCGTCTTATTTTCTGGTGGCATTCAAGAGTTCTGATTTTAGCTAATGGTTTTGCTTCATTAAATAGAGGATAAGTATTTTGGTCAATTGGAAAATCAAAAGGGAGCTTGACAAATAATAAATATGCGAAAGTGAACTTAGTTACCGTATGAGGGGAATTGTTATATTCACTAACAACTTGCTCTAGCACTTTTGTCCACGGAACCTTTTTGGAAATAGCCTTAACTTTACATTTCAGTCGGGTTGCTAGGGACTGATTCATCCTTTCTACTTTACAATTTATCTGGGGATGATGAGAGGAAGCCAAAAGTTGTTTAACATTATGGTTTTTAAGAAATTTTTTGAATCTGGACGAAGTAAAAGCTGCGTTATTTTATAGCTTAATATTTTCTCTGGAATTTGCTCATTAAAAATTTGATTTAGACAATTAGCATATGTTTCTTAAGTTACGCTTTTTGAGGGAAATGTCCATACATATCGAGTCGCATGATCAATCACTATATGTAAATACTTTTTGGTTGAGTTGTAGTAATTAAACCCTCCCACTGTATCGATAGATAAGCATTCAAAAGGTTTATCAGTTGAGGGTACTTCTTGCATGAATCCAAATCCTTTCTGTTTTTTCTTTTTATTTATGTGACAAGTATGACAATGCTTCGTGAAATTTCCTATATCTTCACTAATATGGGCCCAATAATATTGGGGTGTAATTAAATTTAGCATAATTTGAATTCCTGGATATCCAAAATTTTCATGGGTATTAGTTAACAATTTTAGTCTTAAGGATTTAGGTTCTACAATCTTACGAAAGTTCTTTTTCTTAATTACCATCATTTCATTAGTTTCTTTATAATTTTTACGACACACATTGTCTATTTTTTGTTGTTGAATTATTTCATTCTTATCTAGTAAATGTTCGCAGTGTTGGAGATGTTGAGAAACTGGATGTCTTGAAAGCATATCTGCTTCAATGTTTGTAGAATCCTTCTGGTATCTAATTTTATAGTCAAATATACTTAACTTAAGGGAACAGAGAAATAATCTACCTTTTAAATTTTTAAAATTTATGAGCCAAACGAGTGCCGCATGATCAGTATGTATGAAAAATTTCTGTCCATGGAGATAATAATAATAATATTTATCTAAAGCATCTATGATTGCTAAGCATTCTAATTTAGTAAACGCGTAGTTCTCGTAATCTCTCAAAGTTCTAGAATGATATGATACATGGTGGAGAATATTGTTTTCATCTGGTTGCTTCAAAACAGCTCCAACTGCATTTTGGGAAGCATCAACATAAACATGACATGGTTTACTAGAATTATATAACTGTAATATTGGCTTTGATATTAAGATCTCTTTCAAATCATCAAAAGCGTTTGACATGTATCATCCCAATACCACATAACATTCTTTTTCAATAGTCTATTAAGAGGAGCTCTAATTTTGGCATAGTTGGGAATGAATCGGTGATAAACATTTACACTACCGAGGACTCTTTGTAAGTCTTTGGTATTACTAGGGTTTTTCAGTTTTTTAATAATTTCAATATTATTGTTATCAGGAATTACTCTACCATCTTATACTTCATAACCTAGAAATTTTATTTTATCTTTAGCAAACACACATTTGTTTTGGTTTAGTTTAATATTTTCTCACTTAAACACTTCAAATAATATACTTAAATGTTCCAAATGTTCTTTCTCAGAAGAAGAGTAGACAATTATGTGATCAAAGTAGCTACATCAAAATCAATTTTGTTTTTTGTTAAAATTCGCCTAATTGTTCTGTTAAATATTGCTGGGGCATTTGTTAGTCCAAAGGGAAGTCTTAGCCACTCGAATAGACCAAAGTTTATACTGAAAGCCAGCTTTTCAGTATCTGCGGGGTGAATGGGTATATGCCAGAAACCACATCTGAGGTCAAGGTTAGAAAAAATTTTGGCTTCACTCAGTTTATCTAATGAAGTATCAATTCTGGGCAAAGGATCTTCATCTGTTTTAGTAAGAGAATTCAATTTTCGATAATCTATACACAGTCTTGATTTCTTATCCTCCTCACGTTTAAGTACTAAAGTTACAGGCGAAGAATAACGGCTACTACTTTCTTTAATTATGCCTGCTTTCAATAATTGATTAATTTGTGCTTTAATTTCCTCCTCTTCCTTAGGGGAAGTTCTATAGGGTCTTGTGGAAACAGGCAAGTCAGATATTAAGTTAATTCTTTGGGTTCAATATTAATACAACCGACATCATATTTACGTTTTGAAAACACAGATGAATATTTAATTAACAATTTTTCTAAATTACCTTCTTTTTGACTAAGATTCTGAGAAAGAACATTTTTTATAGAGTCAATAGTTTTAGGAATTGTTTCATTTGGCATCATATTTTCATAATTATATTGTATAAAGCATTCTGGTTGAGGACTGGACTTATTATGGCTGTTAAACCTTGGAATTGAATGTGCAGTGACATAGGTTCTTTTTGCATAGTACAGTTATTGATTACTAGAGATTTTTGTTTTACCGTCAAGTTAGTACAATCAATTTCAATTTCATAATTTTTACAGTCACTTAGTCCTAATATTACATAAGTCAAATTATTATCAAAAACATATGTATAATATCTTTACTAATTTGGTCAATTCTCATATTTACATTACATATTTTGTTCATTATAATATGGCCTTGTGTCTGCACGACTTTTATACTTTTTATTTTAGTAATTCTTAAATTTAGTTGTCGAGCAGTTCTGGTTGATAAAACTGATAGGGTTGCACCACTATCTATGACGGAGTCTACATGTTTTTTATTCGATAAATAACCTAACAACTTCAATAGTCAGAAATTAGGGGTATTTTCTGGGATTGGTTCAGTTGCAAGGGGTGAAGTCACCTCATTAACAACTCTTTCCATTATAAATGGACAAGCCAACACCTCCATAAGAACGTTCGTTTAGGAGGTGTTGGACATGTCCGATATCAGTGAAAAGCATTTGAAATACCTCTCCCTGTACACATTCTACATGTAGTGGGAAACAAAGTATGTGAATAATCATAATTATGCTGACTAGAGAATCTAGGGTTATTACTCTGATTATTTGAATTAAATGGTCTTTGGTATCGGTGAAAATTGTTAGGTCTTTGGTAAGTTTTATGTCTCGGGGGGTAAGTTCTGAGACGATTTCCATATCTTGGTGCATTTTGTCTAAAATTCTCTGATCTATTCCAAGCTTGGGAATTATTCCTAAAGTTATTATCTCTATTTTGAATTTGGAGAGTTCTGACAAATGGAGTCATAAATCTTGGTGAGTCATTTCTTGGTTGTGGATTTTCTCTTATCTTTACTGATCTGTGAGCTTGATTAAGCCAACCAATTGGGTCAGATGGCGAATTAATAGTCATTAATGATTTTAGTTCTCTGGGGGGGGGGATCTGTCAAACCTTCCATGATCATTTCACTACTCAGTTTCAAAAATGGTTCGAAGAGGTTAATGAATTAGAAAATTGGAATATTTCTAAACGGTATTTTGAACATAAAGTAAATTTTGACGAAATTGAGATCTTAGTATTTTTCGACGCTAGCCTAAAAGGACACGGAGCTGTAGCCTGTTTTCGAGACTCTGGGAGCCACTCCAATTCATACGTCATGGCCAAGAGTAGAGTGGCACCCCTCAAAAAAGTCACGTTGCCACGGTTGGAACTATTCAGTGCAGTTGTTGCCACGAGAATAGCCCGTTACCGGAAATTTTATTTCAAATCCCTAGTAATAACATGACGTGTTTCAGAGATTCGCAAATAGTCCTACTTTTGATAAACGGATCTACCGATGACTGGAAGCCATTCGTTGCGAATCGAGTGCGGGAAATTCAAGACATTGTCGAACCTTTTACTTGGAAACATTGTAAAGGATCCGAGAATCCTGCAGATGTTCCATCTCGAGAATGTTCTGCTGATGAACTAAAAGGGAATATGTTATGGTGGAATGGCCTTAACTTGGAAACCGATGAAATGCCAGCCGAACAAGGAACTCTTCTTTTGGAGGAGGAAACTATTCCAGAGAGAAGAAAGGCTGTGTTATGCACTGTCACAGATTACCATCATGAATCAGAAGTATTAATTTTCATCATGGACTAAATTAAATCGTGTTGTAGTCTGGATTCTTCCATTTATGTAAAACTAAATTCCCATCAGTAAAAAACAACAGGTTTCTTGACAAGTAAGGAGCTAAATTATGCAGCCGATGTCATAGTGAAATTGTGCTAAAGTTAGAGTTTAAGGATGAAATTCGGAATTTGAAGAAAGACAAGGTATTGAGTCCCAACAACAAAATAACTAACTTGAATTCATTTCTTGATGATAAAGATTTATTGCGGGTTGGGGGAAGACTACCGAATGCAAATATTTCAGATGATACAAAACATCAAATAATACTTTCCAAAAACATCACGTGACAGAATTAATTATTCAACATTACCATGAAAAATATTTGCACAGTGGAATGCAGATGACTATTTCTTCGATAAGACAAAAATTTTGGATTGTTAACATCCGCGAAATTGTTAGAAGAATTGTTTTGAAATGCATAAAGTGTTTCAGAAACAGGTCAAATTTAGCGACGCAAATCATGGGACATTTACCTCTTGCTCGAGTGAAGCCCAACCAGATTTTTTCACACGTCGGACTGGACTTCGCCGATCCATTCATGATCAAGACTAAGGGACGAGACCTTATAAAATTTATGTGTGCCTTTACATATGTATGTCCCTATAGGCTGTTCACTTGGAAGTAGTTAGAGATTTATCTTCAGAAGCTTTCTTAGCCTCGCTGAAAAGATTTATAGCTCGTCGTGGCAAACCTCTGGAACTATTTTCTGACAGAGGAACAAATTTTGTTGGAGCTGATAAGGAACTAAAAAGAATGCCATGACAAGTTTTGGCTGATGAAAGGTTTCATGCCTACATTGCAGAAGAGAATATTAAATGGAACTTCAATCCACCCTCTGCACCTCACTTTGGAGGTCTGTGGGAGGCCGGGATTAAACAAAAATCCATCTGAAAAGAAATGTTTGACACAAATTCTTACCTTTGAGGAATTAATTCTTCACTTTGATAACGCAAGTTGAAGCGTGCTTAAACTCAAGATCTCTTGTTCCTGTTTTAAATGACCCTCGTGATTAAACGGCATTAACTCCTGGACATCATTGAGACCTCGATGAACTGAATTCCTGAACCGGAATTGACTTCCACAAAATTAACTCCCCCCGAACGATGGAAGCTGACTCAACAAATTTTCCAAGGTTTTTGGAAAAGGTGTTCATCAGACTATCTCTTTCAGTTACAGCAGCGCACAAAGTGGTCCACTAAGAAATCAAATTTAGCTGTTGGAGATCTTGTGCTGATCAAAGACGACAATCTACCATTATTGAAATGGTCTCTTGCAAGGACTCTTGAACTGTATCCTGGGAAAGACGGTAATGTAAATGTAATACGATTAAAAACTGCTAATGGAGATTTTAAGAAACCTATTCGTAAACTCTCAATATTACCTTTTTCTTGTCAATAACATGATTATTCATTTTCATATTTTACCCTTATTTGAAATTTTAGTTGTTTAATATTCATAATACATCAGTTTTTATTTCATTTACTTACTCAGTAATTAGTGATAATATGTTGTTTAATATTTAGAATATTATTCCAGTTGTTTTATTTTTTATATACATCTTTTTAATTTTTCATGCATAGTAATGTTATATTTAATTGTAGTGATTTCATTGTAGTACGAGAATTATTAACCACTCTTCAGCCCGGGGGTTGAATATTTGGACTTACCCATATAAAGGGGACTTTGCGCACAAGAGAAGGAAGCTTTTTGTAACCTCCTACAGTTACGTATTCCACTTGGATCTCTCACCTGATAACGAGCAAACATACTGCTCTTGAAATTAATAGTTTCTATTTCTACATAAATGTAAATAAACCAGTATATATTAAGCTCTCCCACTCTCGATTTTTTTTGGCCTTGATTGATTACTTGAAATTACTTTGATTTGGAAATGTTCATCAACTTTTCATTTCTTGGATATGTACGTTGGACTTCGATCGGCTCATGAATATATATATATATATATATATATATATATATATATATATATATATATATATATATATATATATATATAAATGTGTGTGTGTGTGTGTGGTTGGCAACACCACTGAACTATTACTTCAACTTCCACTCCTCACTACTCCGGCGCGAAGGACTTCGCGCAAACATTATTATGGACTTCACCGTCACTGTCACTTCGTACTACTGCGGCACGAATGACTTTTAGCGGATGTGTTGTTCCGCAAGCTCCCGATGTTTAGCTCTTTTGATGCTTTTGTGATTTTTTTAATTTCATCCTAAGTGTTAGTCCTGTCATGTAAAGATTGTCGCATTAAATGTTTTAAAATGTTCAACGCTTGATATTTCCCTTCTAATGGATGGAGTGCTAGCGCCATCCCACATGTGGACTCGGCCTGTACATTTCTTCAAGTGTATCCTGGGCTTTCGATTCATTTGAACTTTCCCCTAGCAAACCGAACTGGACATTTTTTTATGATTATTCTTCTTGTGTTTGATTTCGGCTTTGGATATAGCAAACGAAAGCGAAAGTGATGTGCCACGGACACCAATAATATTCTGATGGGATGATGAGAACCAAAACCAGAATTGTAAGTAACTTTGATCATATTAAAATTATTTGATGCATACGTTGACGCTTGTTCAAGAGAATTTTGATGATTAATGGAATTCTCAACTTATTGATGATATAAGAAAACTGAAGAATATTTAAACGTTCTTTTGATGCAGGAATTTAATTGATGATAAATTCACTTTTGATGGGCTTTGACGTTGAATTTATCACTTCTGTTTTCTTGAAGAGAATTCTATTTCGATGAATTTATTTGATGATTTTATGAACATTTCGATATTTAATTTGAAGATTCTCATTTCCTTGAACAACCATAACAGAACATTCATTTCGTATATATTTTAAATGATTGCTAATTGAATAGAGTTTTGAAGATATTATATTATTATTTTCATGCATATGGTTGAGAACAAAATATATTCTTTTTGAATTGAATAGAGTTTTGAAGAATATTATATTATTATTTTGATGCATATGGTTGAGAACAAAATATATTCTTTTATTGAGAACTGTATATTTTTATGTGAAGAAAATTTTTGAAACCGACATTCTAATGGTATTTTCATGTGGAATTTTATTATTTGTTTTTGATCTTAAACACAATTTTAGAGAGAGAATCAAGTTATTGATTTTAGTTTTGAATATTTGTATATTTGTGTAAATTTTTTGAATCTGTATAATTATGGCTACTCTCAACGATTACCCCAATATTGCAAAATCGTTAAAAATTGGTAGTACGAATCAAATAAAGGTTTTAGATCATTTAATTTTTGCTAGAGATGGCGACAGAAAATATCGTGCCAGATTACGTAAATTTACAGGTTTCAAACAGCCATTCGCATTGGAAGAAACGAAGCAGAAAATACTTAAAGAGTTTTCACTTAAGGACTTGATTTCGATTTGTAATCTTCTTCATTTAGAATTTTCAACTGACCCAGATAAATGTGCGAATACCATTCTTATGAGTCTTAGTGATTTATCGTTATTAAAAGCGGAATTTTCTGATCTTTCGGAATGAACTGAATGATGCTTCACTTCCGGTTGAAAGTTCAATCCAAACTAACAACGTTGTAGCGAAAAATAGAACTCCCTCCCCTCCCACCACTTACGCAGAAGAATCTTCGAATAAGCAAAATACGCACATTTCCTTTGGTGAATCAGATCAAAGTTTATTGCCTTCAGTTGACACTGCGAGTCTCTCTTTCCAGTTGTTTAGTCTGAAAGACGTTGTTGATTTAATTAAACTTTTCTCGTCTCGTGATAATTACAGTGTTGAGAATTTTATATCTGACGTTGAAGAAATTTTTTGTTTGTATCAGATAAACAATCCAATTCACCAAATTACTTTTGTTAGAATATGTTTGACTGGCTCCGCTCAAACTTTAATTAGGTCTATTCGTGGAATTACAAATTTGGAACAATTGAAGCACCATTTGTTAGACGAATTTTCGGGCGAATTTGTAAATCCATCCTTGAATTTAAGGAAAACTTGAAAATTTATGAAAAAATCTTTAACAATTCACAATATTTCACACAAAATAATAAAACAAAATTTGATGCTTCCACCTTCAATGTGAAAGTCGATAATACTCGTAGCCCAAATACACAACCAGTATGTTATTCATGTGGCTTGAGAGGTCACAAAAGCAACCAATGTTTGAATAAGTCACATGGTAAACAATGATAAGGATGTAAAAATTTTGGTCATGTTCATGCTAATTGCCCCAAAAGTTATCGAAATTCTAAACGAAAACCTGATTCTCAAAAACCTATTCCTGATAAAACTGTAAATGCGCTTTCTCCTGAAACTTCATCGAAAAATCCTATGCATGTTGGCATTCAACTTGCAGGAAGTCAATTGACAGCACTCTGTAACACTGGGTCACAAGCAACCCTCATTAATGAGACAACGTACCGAAGAATTGGTTCGCCACTATTGCAGCCCACCAACATTCCCTTCCCAGGAATTGGCCGAAACCAAGTTCACAACATTGGTTTCTTTCAGGATTACATCGAAATTCAAAACATTACTTTGCCAGCTAAAATACATGTTCGAAAAGATGACTTGATTCCTTTTGACGTGATTATTGGAATCGACTTTTTACAGGAAACCCAATTTACATTTGATAAAGACGGTATTCGTTTATGTAATACTCCTGATAATAACATATTCGTTAATATTGCTAACGTTCCTAATGATCAAGCTTTTCCATTTGATTTTGCACACATTTTGAATTCTGAAATTCGTGAGGAAATTCAAAATATTGTTACTTCCTACAAACCCCATAAAGTTCAAGACACTGAAATTAAGATGACTATTTTATTACAAGATGAAATCCCCGTAGCTCAACGTTCTCGACCACTCCCTTTTGCGGAACAGAAAATTGTAGAAAAACAAATTCAAGATCAGGGCCAAATAGGCATGTCTGAAAAACCTCTAATATCTACCCAAGATAAGATTTCTAGGGTAGAGAAAATGGATATTCCAATTGATTTTGAATGTGATGATGATGATGATGATGGAAAATATTTAGATGATGATGATGATGATGGAAAAGATTTAGATGATGCTGATGCCAATGATTTAGATTTGCTTCATGATAACGATGATGATAATGCTTTTGATATTGGAGCTATCAAGGCAACTCTTGAACCAAAAATATTTGGTGCCGATGATGATCCCTTGAGAATGAATCCGTAAAAGTGAAAAGGTTGAACCAAAATTTCAAGCTATTGAAGCTCCTAACCCCCCTGAACAAATAGCAGCTTTTCAACAGCTGAAAAACATTCTTTCATAAAACCCAGTTCTTCATGTTTTTCAACAGGGATACCCTTTAGAACTCCACACTGATGCCAGCTCCTTAGGTTTTGGCGCTGTGCTCTTGCAACAATCAGATGATGGACAGTTTCATCCAATTCATTATTTTAGCCGTAAAACCACAATTCATCAAGAAAAATATCATAGTTATGAACTGAAAGTTCTCACCGTCATTGAAGCGCTAAAGAAATTTCGAAACTACTTGTTAGGAACAAAATTTAAAATTATCACCGATTGTGACGCTTTCTAAAAAACGATGCACAAAAAAGACCTATCAGCTAAAATTGCTCGATGGGCATTGATGCTAGAAGACTTTGATTATGAATTTTGTCATCGACCCTGTAGATAGATGAAACATGTTGATGCTTTAAGTCGTAACCCCATTCTTGTAATTACCTCTAATGATATCACTCAAAAGGTGAAAAATACCCAAGATCAGGATGAATTTATATCTCAAATTAAATTTATGCTTGAATCTACACCTTCCGATGAATTTTTTGTTAAAAACGGAATTCTTTATAAACTTCATCAGGATGCTGAACTTTTAGTAGTCCCACAAATGATGCAGAAAGAAATAGTGCTAAACGCCCATTCACAAGGTAATTTTGCTTCACAAAAACCGAATTAATTGTTTCTCTTGAATTTTTCATCCCTCAACTTAAGAAATTAGTTCAAGAAATTATTTCGAATTATACAGAGGCTGTTCGCACATTTTTTAGACGATTTTGGTAAGCGGTAATAAAAAATCGTTTGCTGCAAAAGAAATAATTGCAATTGTACTATGTTTTTAAAAGTCAAAATTATCGTCTACGGCTTGAAAGTTTTGTTTTTATTCAAAATGGCGTTTTTAACAAAGCAGTGGTTCGAAGGCTACATTTATGCTCTTTCCGAAGAGAAATATGCATACTCCGTTATCCAAAAACGATGTGAGAGTCATGGTTTTGTGATATCTAAAGCGTCGATAGATAATATCGTCAACAAGAAAGGAAAAAATGTCCAATTGGAGCCTCAAGTGGGAAAAAATTTCAAACAAGTATCCAAGAAAAAAACGGACATCTTCGACTATTGCAAAGGTACGCTGTTTAATGTTAAAAGAAAATCCTCCTAGTCAAAGGACAGTTGCAAAATCATTAAACTGCTCTGTGTCCACTGTAAACAAAATGATAAACGTTGATTTAAATCTTAAGAAAGCGAAAAAACGCAATGTGCACCGTCTTCTTCCAAATCATATCGCTGAACGCAGGACACGCTGCAGAATTCTATATGAGAAACATTTATCCAAAGAAAAATGGAAAACAATTGTCACAATAGATGAATCATTGGCGTATTTAAATGATTGCAACAAAAAAAGAGCCATTTATTATCATAAAAGGGGAGAAAAAAATTTAAGTACATGGTTCAAAGAATCTAAAGAAAGTTTTTCTAAGGGATTCATGATTGTTGCTGGTTTTTCTTATAATGGCAAGTTAAAAATAAAGAGTGGAAACAAATGTCAAGATTAACTCCAAATACTATCAGGAACATATTTTATCGCCAATTTTTCTGAATGAAATACCATCGCTTTACCCACAGTGCCATCAATCTGTGAAACTCCATCAGGACATAGCTAGCAGTCACACATCAAAATCCACTGTAAATTTCCTAAAAGAAATGGAACAAAAAACTGGTATCAAGGCCATACCCTTCACTGATATCCCTACTAAATCTCCCGATGTATCACCTATGTATTTTTGTGCTTTCGGACTTTTAAATTCTGCATTATCCAAACGTCGTCCCAAAACCCTTACAGGACTCTGGTAAGCTGATCAGGAGGAATGGGATAGAATACCTCTTCTGACACTTCAAAAGGCATTATTATCCTGGAAATTGCGGTGTCGAAAGATAGTTCAGAATAAGGGATGTCAAATAGAATATTTAAAACACAAGAATTTTATGTAATTTAATTTTGCGAATACAATATGCATCGTCTAAAAAATGTGTGAACAGCCTCTGTATTCCTTGCATTTGGTCCTCGCGAAAATCTGGAAAACAGAAAGAAAACATGCGACAATATAAGAAATGGCGTAAAGCAGCTTGTAAATACAAGATAGTTGACAAAGTGGCAATACAACGAACTCAATTTAGAACTAGATTAAAGCTCCAACCAAAGTTCTTCGGACCATATGAGATCACGAACATCAACCCCAACGATCGTTACGAAGTTCGAAAGTTAGGACATCACGAAAGTCCAACCATAATGTCAACTGCAGCAGATAAAATGAAACAGTGGTGCAGAAACTGAACACTCATACCAATGTGATGAACATTGCTTTGTTTTTTTAATTTTTTTCCATTTTCTACTTGTTTTTTCTTTATCTTTTCAGACTTATTCTTTACTCCAATCTAGCCGCGGACGTCTGGAACTTCAGGACGGCCGTGTGGTTGGCAACACCACTGAAATATTACTTCAACTTCCACTCCTCACTACTCCGGCGCGAAGGACTTCGCGCGCAAACATTATTATGGACTTCAACGTCACTGTCACTCCGCACTACTGCGGCACGAAGGACTTTAAGCGGATGTGTTGTTCCGCAAGCTCCCGATGTTTAGCTCTTTTGATGCTTTTGTGTTTTTTTTTATTTCATCCTAAGTGTTAGTCCTGTCATGTAAAGATTGTCTCATTAAATGTTTTAAAATGTTCAACACTTGATATTTCCCTTCTAATGGATGGAGTGCTAGCTCCATCCCACACACTCACACACACACACACACACACACACACACACACACACACACAAACATATATATATATATATATATACAGGGTGTCCCATAAATACCGCCTCGTTGGGAGTACATAAAAAAAGCCCAAAGAACTGTACCTGTACGACCCATAGTTTTCGAGTAAAATACGAAAAACAAAGTATGACGTCACATCCGGTGCAAGGGAAAACACTTTATTTGACACATCAATAGAAGTATTTGCAAATATTTATAAAAGCAGATGTTAAAAGTGTCCGCCGTGCATATCAAGCCAGGCTTGAGCGCGTCGTGGAAAGTATGGTTGCACACGTCGCAGCAGCGCGGTGTCCACCGAAGTACAAGCAACATGCAGACGAGCAACTAAGTTCATTTTCGTAGTCACTACGTCTCGATACACCAATTCCAATCGATGGCCCCATAGGAAAAAATCCAACATCATCCTACATCTGCCTTTATAAATATTTGCAAATACTGCTGTTAATGTGTCAAATAGTGTTTTTTCCTTGCACTGGATTTGACGTCATACTTTGTTTTTCGTATTTTTCTCGAAAATTATGGGTCGTACATGTACAGTTTTTTGGGCATCTTTTATGTACTCCCAACGGGGAATCTGGCTGTGCAGAGTTTGGGCGGTATTTATTGGACACCCTGTATATTTATTTATCTGAATACTTAGTTTTCTAGAAAATGCATTTAAAATTGCTCCTTCCGGTCATTCAATATCGCTTTCGGCTTTTTAATGGGCCATATAAGTTCTCATTTAATGATCGTACGAATGAAGGTAAAGTGGTTTTACAACCCTAAAAGTTTGGCCTTTTAAATAGAACGATAAAAGAAATTTTTTTTCGAAATTTTGCACCAAAACAATCATTTCAACATACGCAGATACCCGAATGGGTATCACTTGAGGCTCAGAAAATTCCTTCGACCCGTAGTCGCAATTAGTTTGGCGAAAAAATTAGGGTTTAATAATCAAATAACTGGTAAACTTGCCAAACCGTCGCTCACGAGTCCCACTTTCCAACACCGGTGAGCTGTCTTCCAGAGCGTTCCTTTGCGCTTCTTTCCCAAATGAAGAGCGCGGGTGGCAACGAAAATCTCGCACACCACCGATCCCGAGCATCGATCTGTGCATAAATAAAAGACTCGCATCTGAACTTTGAGAGAACTCATTCAGCAAATTTTCTCAGTTCCACAGGAAATGCAGAAATTTTCAATTCTCCGAATCCGTCATTGTAAACGCGAGGAAAGGATTGTTTCAGGCGGAAACTTCAGTTGTCGTCCAGTGGCAGAGTGAGAGAGAGAGACTTTCGTTCACAATGCACTCGCTGCGTGAATGGGAAACCCTTTCACGCATTTGTCACCGACGGCACTCTCGTGCACACAAAACCTCTTGTTCCTCTTTCCGGTGGCACAAAAGTGTACGCACTCGCGGGAACAGAAGTTTGAGAATGTCTCCGGCGACTTGTAAGATTTCGGGAAAGCGGATATCTCATTATTGTGGTGTATGCGCGGGATTTTTCTTCGGTGAGATGGGAGAACCAGAAAGGATGCGGGAAATCGTTTGGGAGGGTGTCTGGTGTAGCGGCTGCGTTTTGTTTCGGATGGAATAGTGAGATTTCCTTTACATGGGCACATCAATATAAGTAGGTCAACGTATTTATATATACATATATATATATATATATATATATATATATATATATATATATGTATTTATATATATATATATATATATATATATATATATATATATATATATATATATATATATATATATATATATATATATATATATATATATAACATATAATATATATATTTTTTTCTCATGTATTAAGGTATCTACCCTCATTGAAATGGCTGTTTTTGGTGCAAAAGTTCGAAAAAAAATTTTATGGCTCTTTTTCAAAGGCCTAAAATTACTTTACATATGTATTTATACATATATATATATATATATATATATATATATATATATATATATATATATATATATATATATATATATATATAGATACATATATACATAACACATACATACATATACAAAAGAGGTAAGCAACGATAAGTAATCCTACATTAACCCGCGGTAGTTTCGTTAGAAGAGACTACCTGAAAATTTTTTTTTTGTTACATTTCAGTGATTTTTGAAATATTGTAAAACTTTTACTTCAGAACATAGGTAAACATCACAGTGGTTTATATTTAGTTGAATATATATATTTAGTTGAATATATTAAGTAAAAAAATATATTTAGTTGAATGGGGTGTAAAGTCTCTGTGTATGGTCTCTGTGTAAAAAATTTCCCCTATTTTAAAAAGTTATGAAATATTCCCCAAAATAATATTTGTTTTATCTCCCATTTGAAACGAAAATATATGTATTAAGACAATGCTGTCTATTATGCTGTGACAATGCAGTTTCTGAGAGACCAATGTTATACTGTTATGCCACTGTAAAAAAAAATTAAAAAAATAGAAAAATAAAAATAAATAAATAAATAAGAATAAATAGATAAAGAAATCGTAAAATGGATAGTGAAATACTGTCTATTCGGTAGCAAGTATTGAGAATTATATTTTAAATGTGTGAGTGCAAAAATACAATTTTTGGTAATAGGTGAAAATGGTAACAATTTTTCATATACCTTTACCCTCAAAACCTGTCAAAATATAAGATACATTGTTAAAAAATGTATATTAAAGGTTTAATAGGAACATATTATTCATTATATAATTCATCATATAATTTAATAGACATCATATAATTTAATGTTACAAACAGCTTCGGTAGAATTTCAGTATCGAAACAGGCGACTACAATTTATGATGTCACATTGAAATATTGTGCTGCAGATATTGCATATCTGGCCTTACATATGTATACGTTAGTGTGGAGGGTATCTCTCACTCTCTCTTTTAATTATATATATATATATATATATATATATATATATATATATATATATATATATATATATATATATATATATATATATATATATATTCATTCTATAAAAAGTAAGTCCCGCTGAATCAGCAGCCGCTGCCACCGCTGTCAAAAGCTTCTTGCTATCTCCTCCGAAACCACTGGGAGTGTGGGGTCGAGACTCATACCAATAGATGCAGAAAAATGTGGGGAACAAAGTTAGACATGTCTCATCTTCATCGGACTTTAAGTTCTTTTTTTTAATTTTATGTTTTGTGGGGAAATATTGACTTTTTCATCTTCAGATTACGATAACTCGTCAAAAAATGATAGTAGAATTTTGATTTTTTTTTTGCAATCTAAGACTACAGACATTTCTCTTTCAAACTAGATCTCATTTGTTTAAAAATATTTTAAAACAGACTAATATTTTCATCAAAAAATGAAGCACAGTGTTTCAAGAAATATCGTCCCCTATGTGCATGTAATATCGATGCTCCTTAAGTTTTTATCTTAGAGAGAAAATATTTACATAATCTGGAAGCTGAAAGCTTTCTTATTCATATAAACCTCATTTCAAGTATATATCCTAATTTTTCGATTTTTAACTGAATTTTAAAGCTGATAATTCAACAGTGTTGAAACGCCCTTCGCATTAAGGGTGACAACAGTAAATGGATGAAAGCTGTTACATTGCCCGAGAATCACTCCTATGTATATCGCTATTAGCCATAACAGAAGAGCGAGCGTAGAGAGCCTAGGGGCGAAGCCCCTAGTATATATATATATTAGAAAGAAAAATCAATAATTGGATTAAAAAAAAACTTTAGCTGTAATATACAGGGTGTTGCCAACAAATTCAGAGGGGTGATAGTAGGCATCAAGACGTGCAATAATCACATGGGAATGTATGGCCGGAAACGCAAACCTGACGCTGGAAGGCGCTGTTTACCTAATCAGACCATACCTCTTACCAACCCCAATGGATAGCCGAAATTATCGCATAGCGGAAACGACCAACCTGGTCGACTAGAGGATAAACAAAAATGCAGAAATGTTGACTTTTCATTTCTGCATCTTTGTTTATCCTCTCTAGCTTGTCAGCGAAACTTTCCTTATCCATGTTTCCTGTCTAATCAATAATTCAGGCATTTATGGTAGGATTTATATTTAACGTTTGTATTTAGTGGAAATATCGCCATTGCTTAGTGCTTTATGGCCATAATACGATATAACGCCATAAAACTGTGTTATGTAACTAAATAACATAGTGCTTTATCACCATAGGTACGAGAAAGTCATAAAATACACTGTAGATAACATATATATATATATATATATATATATATATATATATATACTAGTTGAAAACCCGCACTTCGCTAAGGAGTACGTTCAAATTAAATACAACGGTCAATGTATGCAATTAATGCCCAAAAGATAAATATATATATACAGTGGACGCTCGTTAATTCGAACTCGGTTAATTCGAACTTTCGGTTAATTCGAACTAATCCAAAGGCCCCAAAAAATTTGTATTGGAGTATATGTTAAAAATATCTCATTAATTCGAACTAAATTTTTATCACTTCGGTTAATTCGAACTAAAAAATTGACAAAAAAAAATTCTCTTTCCTCATTTAATGGAGAAAATACACACTGTATTTATTATTTTGTGTGTCAAAATTTCTTTTCTGTGTAAAGAGGCACATGCCTGCATTCCTAGACTATTGCATGTCCGCTAAACGTTAGTAGCTATTGTCCTTCTTATTAGTGCTAAACGGAAAAAGCAATTTTCCTTTATTTGGATCGATTTTCTTAGAATTTCAGAAAAACTAGTCTTACTACAGATTCTAGGGAGCTGCGTCAGTTATAACTGCAGTGCAGACAAGTTAATGTGGTCTAGTTTTTCTTCCTCATTGTGTAAAAATTCAGGATGTCTACACGTGGAAAGTACAAAACCCTAACTTTGGAGACAAAGGTAGAAATTTTAAAGAAAGTAGAGAATGGCGAATGTAAAACAAAGTTAGCAGCTGACTATAGAATTTAAAAAAATGCCTTGTCAACTAATTTGAAAAACAAGGAGTCAATTTTAGATTCATGGGAAAAATCAAAATTTGCTAGAGGAAGGAAACGCATGGGAAATGCGTCCCAAGAAGTTCTAGAAAAAGCTCTACTGCTATGGTTCTACGATGTTAGATCTCGAAATTTTCCGATAAATGGACCCCTAGTGCTGACGAAGGCTGATGAATTGGCAATTCGAATGGGTATTGAAGATTTTAAATGCAGTGATGAATGGCTTTCTCAGGCACAATATTTCTTATCAAACTGTATGTGGCCAAAAATCTGATGTAATCGAAAACGTATGCACTAATTTCGGTAGGAAACTGCCAGGGCTTTTCTCTACTTACCTGCCGAAAGATATTTTTAATGCGGCCATAATGGACTCTATTAAAACTCTGAAAGCATTTATTCAGATGGAACCTTCCTCTGAAAATGAATTGAAATGCTCACTTCAAATCGAGAAGATGGCTGAACAATGTAGGCATCATAAAACAGAACCAAACATCCATTTTACAGTTTTTCCCCAAAGTGTAATTCATATTTTTAATAAAAGTTTACTTTATACTGCATATCTTCTGCTTCATTTTATGATTAAGGTAAGTCTGTATTGCTTTTTAATATGTTTAACTTTAAATAACATAGTATAATATATTTTCTGGGGTTATACATACTAGGAGAGTTTCTTCTTCAGTGATACACATTTAAAGTTATATTATTTTCTCTTAACATCGGATAATTCGAACTTCGGATAATTCGAACTTTTTTCCGAGAACCTTTGAGTTCGAATTAACGAGCGTCCACTGTACATTTATAATACATACGACGATCAATGTATACAATTGATGTAAAAAAATCAAAAAAATATATTTAAAAAATCATAAGGGATATTTTTATAGACAAAATAATGTAGATGCAAATATTCAAATTAAATGTAATCGGACATACTAAAGAATATAATACAGTTAATGTAGTACAGTTTGAGGAACATAATATCTTTTGCTGTATTTTAATATTATTTTGGATAATGTCCAATTGTCTGCCGCATTATCAAGAAGAAATTTTTTTTTTGTCTATTTAGTTGTTATGCACGTGACGATAAATTTATTTATTGTACCAGAAAAAGAAATCACGTGATCAGCATTTAATAAATTTAATCCTAAAAATAAATCTTTAAAAATTCACCAAAAATCAGAAAATGGAGGCAAAGATTCGAAAAATATCTCATTTTAAAGAAATTCTTACGACCTTTCTCGTGATATAAATTTTATAACGCTCAAATTATTATTTAAAATGCAAACTTAAAAAAGTTACTAAAACAGATTAAAACTTTAATTTTAAAAAATCTACGAAGAATTTTTCCAAAATCTTTCTTAGTGCATCCCTACACTATAAGAAGAATCGTCATGCAAAATTTCAGCCCTTTGGGTCCAGCGGTTTTGGTCTGTGCTTTGTATGTCAGTAAGTCAGTCAGTGACTGAGTCAGTCAGTTACGGAACTGTTTTATATATATATATATACACACACACACATATATATATATATATATATATATATATATATATATATATATATATATATTGGGGGGTAATTTCTTAGGACTGTAAACAAACATTTCTAGATATATTGCAGTCGTAAGATAGCACGACGTGAGCGAGGTTTATTTCATCCAGATCGAAGCTTGACCAGCAGTACGCGAGTTCATCTGGCAACTCTTTGTAATGATGCGGGTCGGAACAAGGTTTTGATTGACGTAACATCCAGGTTTCCCATGGCGACAGCAATTACGAGACTCGCATTCTCCGGCATTCCCCCCCTTTTGCCGGATACCCGGAGGTATGTGTTGATGCCTTGGAAATTGTGTTTTCAATCAACGCCTGCTTAGGCTTCTGGCGTCTTCCCCTCGTCCGAGACAACGCTCTAATGACGAACTTGTTTGGGAAAGAACGCAATTTCGGGCTCCTCATCTTCTAATTTGACGTCGAACTTTAAAATTATTACAATGCGTCTACTCACGGGGTTTGCAGTCAGAGACAGAAAGAATAAAAAAATTTTGTTAATGGAAAATGATGAAATTTGCAAGCGCGTATTTATTACGGGTTTCTCGCTTTTCGGTCGCGACTGCTATGTAGGTTTTTAAGGAGAAACTTCTGCTGGAAAGTTATTTATGCGATCATGATAATTATAAGACAAGTTGATTGGAAAAATGTATTCTTAGGTATTATTATTTTTTTATTTTACACTATTTTACTCATTCCTAACCCAGTTTGAGTGACCTGAGTAAGATTTTTTTTAAATAAGAAAGATGAAGAGTGGGCATTCGTTTGGCGAATGTAATGCGACTTAATATGACTCGTGAAGTTTTTCAGTAATTAAAAAGTAAGGGGGAAAATTTACGGGAAAAAACCCCAAAGTGGTAGATATTTTACCGTGTGTAATCTGTGGCGTCCTCCCAGGGCATTGGGGACCGTTGTGAGGACCTTGGTGCTTGGTAAAGGTGGATGCGACTCTGACTTGCCTGGGGGAGTGGAATCCTCTGAGCGAGCCAGTGTAGCGTCGTCAAGGCTTAGGTCGTGGACGCCTCTTGGTGACCTGAAAATATGGCTCCAGGAGGGCAGTTGCGACTCCTCGTTGGCCGGCTGGGGTCCGGGTGGCCGACCGGGCTAAGAGTGACAATGAACGCAGGGGCCTGTAGTCTTGCCAAGTGGCATCTCTCAGTAGTTCCGATTTGTCCTAAACCAACACGGACCTGTGTACTCCGCACTTCGTGCGTCGTGGGTGGTTCGATCACCGATGGCGACGAGGTCATTCAGGTTCTACGATATAGTTATATGCCTTAGATTTGGCGGGCCGACGTATGCTCTTAACTTACCGTGTGTAATATACGGGGTCATCGAAAAAGGTTGGACACATTTCATATAATTATGTTTAATGAAATAATTACAATACAAAGAATTCTTTCGTTGAGTAATGTACAGAATTTAGTAGAATTTTACCTTAATAGGTTTCAATATGAGCACCGTTGGTTCTCTACACATATCAAGTCGATAATCCATCTCTAATCAGGTGTTACGGAGCATGTCTGGCGTCACTGTGGCAATAGCATCGACAATTCTCTCCCGTAAATGTGTCGAGTCCCATACCTTTACTCTGTAAACAATGTTCTTGACGCAACCCCAGATTTGTACTCCGCTAACCGCAACACATATTGAGCTTTCTACTGAACGGTCGACATTGCAATGACGGAAAGCCGAACGAAGACCTCTTCCACCTAGCATCGCTTCTGCGCAACGTTCCATGTCACGGTTGCGTACCAGTTGCATTTAGAAATCTTCGACACTTGCCAAGTTGTTTGAAAAGAATATTATTGCGTTTGCTCAATTTCTTTTAAAATTATGAGCTTTCGAAATGTGTCCAACCTTTTTCGATGACCCTGTATATTAATGCTTGTTTCCCCTTGAATTGCATTTAAGGCAAAGTTGTACCACTGCTCTTCCCTGCTAATATATAGTACAACGGCTAATACTTTAAGGGACTTGTAGACTGTAGGATTTTTCTGTCAGAGCAGCACTAGGTATCAGACATCTAGAAGTGTCGAGAAATCTAGAAGTGTTTGCAGTACGCAGAGCTCTCTGGAAGCTTCGACTTGAAGCCCTAGCTAGAGCGACCAACGGTAGAGCAACCAACGGTATACAGTGACAGTGATATGGGAACCTACTGAGGTCAATTCGTTGTGCGACCTCACGCTCAAAGATCTGTTTACTATACTTATTCTGAATAAGATCTATGCTAAACTTTATGGAGGCTTGAAGGACGTAATGATTAGCATTTGGGAAAAAGACCTATAAATTGATTGAAATGATTGAATACCATCCTGAACTTTAGAATTGTTCGCTGAAAGAGTATAGGTACCGGCACCAAAAGGCTAAGGCGATCGAAGAAAAGATAACTGAAAGACTGGTAATTCTCTCTTGCGAAAATAAGCAAAAATGTTTTAATATTTTTAAAAATGTTGTGATTACGTTGGTGTAACCTGCTTAGCCCCGCCTGATTAAGAATGTTCCGCCCGAACCGCCCTACTACCCGACTGGACAGATTGACATTTACGACCCGAGCCACTCCGAATTCCTGCTCATACCGGATCGGATTATTAGACATGAATAATTATGGAGCCGCGAGTCATTGTGGAGCTTGGGGTGGGCTGCGAGAAGCGAAATGAAGTAACGAAGCTCATAATGATTCCACTAGTTTGATGCGGCAACGAGTTTGGAATGGGTGAACTTTTATCATCGGAGGGGTCATTAAAATGCAGTTTATTTGCTCCAGTTCTGGGTATATGACGGGTGTATTTGATATGAAGGTGTTGGAATGTAGACGTCGACGGTTCAGAGACGAATTACATTTCTAAATGTTGTTAAATAACTCATTTTATAATATAAGACAGCATCAGATTGTAACGGCTCATTATAGAGCAGTGGCAGCCAAACTCCGCCTCTTTCGTTTTCTTTGCGGCTCATTTTGGACACTTGTGCTAGAATCAAAATAACGCAAAATTGAAATGACCGGCATGTCGAATAACCTCAGTGGCGTATCTAGGGGGGTGCGGTGGGTGCGGTCCGCACCGGGCGGCACATATTTTGGGGCGGCATATTTTTATTTAGTATTAGTTGTAAAAAACCACTTGTTCAGTTCATAAGTTTACTATTCGATTTCTACGAATTATGAATTACTATATGATTTCGAATATTTTTCCTCCTCGTCAAGTCAATGTAGGGTTGAAAATTTTTTTAACAATTGCTATCAGTGTCGCTAGTTGTGAAAGGAGCTTCTCTAAATTGAAGTTGATAAAAAAATATCTTCGTTCCACAATGAGAGATTTAAGACTACAAAAAATTGCAATATTGTCTATAGAGCAAGAAATTACAAATAATATAAATTTTGAGAGCATTATACACGATTTATCTGCAATGAAAGTTAGAAAAATAAATATATAAATATGTTTTGTTTACGTACACATATGTGTACAATTTGTTTGTTTATCCAAAAGAAATGAAATTATTTATTTTTATTTATAAATATAAAACTATAAAATAAAACATATTTTATGGACCTTCTTTTTGGGTAGAACTTACAGTTGTGAATAGTTATATTCTACATTTAGGTCGATTAAGAAATATATCGCTCACTCTTTTCAACAACGTCATGTTTCAAAAAACGCGTTTTTTCAGGAGAGTGACTTTAAAGTTTAAAAGTAGAATAAAATGTATTGAAAATAAATATTAATCCTGCTCCTTAGCGGCTAAATATTGTGATATTTAACTGCTTGATGATATAGATTGGTGGGATATGACGATGTTTCAGGGACGTGCGAACGTTCAGGGCATTCTGAAAACAGGCATAACTAAAAATCGCCGATTATTTGAGATATGACGTTGTTGAAAGGAGTGAGCGATATAATAACGCTCGTTGTTGACGCATCAACGTGAAGCCGATCGAAGTCCAACGTAAATAGCCAAGAAACGAAAGTTCGATGAAAATTTCCAAATCAAAGTAATTCCAAGAAAAACGAAAAGTCGAGGAAATTTCAAATTAGATAGTCCAAAGTTCTATAAAGATTCCAGAGTGGGAGAGCTTATTATCTAGGTTTATTTACATTTATATTCACATAAAAATACAAAATTAAGTTTTAATTTTGAAAGCAGCATGTTTGCTCATTATCAGTTGAGAGATCCAAGCCGAGTATGTAACACTAAGGCCGTCTGCACACGGGGCAACTCAAAAGAAACTGATAACTGACTCGAATCACAAACCAGTCCGTGTTGAGTCGTAACCTATGTAATTGAATGGAGCCACGCACACGGCGCAACTGGTTACAAACCCGGTAGACGGGTTTGTAACCAGTTGCGCCGTGTGCGTGGCTCCATTCAATTACATAGGTTACGACTCAACACGGACTGGTTTGTGATTCGAGTCAGTTATCAGTTTCTTTTGAGTTGCCCCGTGTGCAGACGGCCTAAGACATTACAAAAAACTTCCTTCTCTTGAGCGCAAAGCGCCCTCTATATGGGTGGGTCCAAACACAGCGTTTAATTGAATAGCCAAGAAACAGCAACATCGAATTTTCCAAATTGGAATCCTTTCGTAATTGAACGTTGAAAGAAAGGTAGTTATTAAAGCTATTAAAACTATTTGAGAATTTAGAATTATTTATTGTTCTAACCATTGAAGAATGATATATTTAATCAAAACCATGGGAAAAAGCCAGCAGATGGCTGACTAGCTAGGGCGCTAGCATTCGGTTCAGATCCTGTGGGTTCGAGTCAGACTGTGCATGGATGTTTGAAGCCGTTCTGAACCGGTTTTAAACTGTAGTACCCAGTCTAATTATCTCTTGTGTCGCAAAAAGTTGACCGTAGCGCTCCAAACCAAACTGAACCATAGAAAAAAAATAACACTTATACAAAAATAACGAATATAACCTTTTTTTCTGTGTTTGGCTCTTTTGAGTATGTGGACATTCCCAAGCGATTCTTAACTCTGTTTATCTTGGCCGCTCCTGGTTTAAAGTTATAAATAAATCCAACTTGTAGATATCAGGAAGCTAGTTCTTAAACAGTTAAAACTTTTCATTACTAGTTGTTGTTGTTTCGATTGTCCCCCTGGCTGGAAAGTATTCCAGACCGGGTACCTATAGGCTAATGGACCGAGGGGTACGGCTCCGGTTTATAATGGCACAAGGGTGTGAGTCCGATTTAGTCAGCTGCCGCCGCCATTTTGACCGACCCCCCCCCCCCCCCTCATGGGCGACATCTGGGGTATCTTTCCCTCTCTGTCCGCATAGAGGGACTTTCCAGTCTACGGATTTAACCCCTTAACGGTCGAATAATTTTCAAGAAAACACTAATGTAAATGCCTATTTTTTCCGGAGGATTCCATTTATTTTTTGATTTGCCACATCTAGTTTAACACTAGCATTACGGCGTTTTCCGTATACCTCTAACTGCGATCAGCGGTCATTTTGACCGCTTGTCCCAAATAAAAAGAAAGGAGCGCGTTTTGCTGATATTAAACGCGCTCCTTTCTTTTTATTTGGGAGCGCGTTTTTTCTTTTTATCCTTTCTTTTTATCTAATAATGCTTATAAGAATTAAACGCGCTCCTTTCTTTTTATTTGGGAGCGCGTTTTTTCTTTTTATCCTTTCTTTTTATCTAATAATGCTTATAAGAATCTAAGCATTATTAAACGAGCTTTAATAATGCTTAGATTCTTATAAGCATTATTAAAGCTTATAAATATAAAATAAATATAATTTTAATCATTATTAAAGCTTATAAATATAAAATAAATATAATATTAAGCATTATTAAAGCTTATAAATATAAAATTTGATTGATTTTTCAATAAATTAGAAATAAAATCAAGTAAACAAAGTATAATACAACATAACAAAGAGCTAAGACAGTCAAAATTAGTGTAGATGTTTTGAAGTTTGTTAACATTTAATAAACTGCATCACAATAGTTTCATTACGAAATAAATTTATTTAAAGTGAAACAAATTTGTTACTTACATTACTCGGTTTGACAGTGAACACAGATTACTGATTTCTTAATTTTACCTGTACAGGTTCCGCAAACATACTTTTTACAGTTTTCACAAATGTGTAATGTTTTGTTGCGTTTCCATGCATTTATTTGGCATCGTTTACGTTTACGAGAAATGGTATCACAAGCATAAATTCTGTCTTTGTTAGAAATAGTAGGTTTGGGGTTTCTTGATGAAATGTATATCTTTCGAAGCTCCTCAGACATATTCAAAATAAAATCTCGGCGGCTGATGGTTTTATTGCCAGTTGTCTCCATGTAAATTATCCATGCATTTATCGCCGCCAAATCAAGGATATTAAAAAAAACTTGAACTGGCCAACGTCTACACGAGGGCTTCACTGAGTATTTTCTGGCCATCAGGTCCAAAACATCAACTCCATATTTGGTTGAATTGTAAAAATTTGCAACTTCAGGTTTTTCTTTCCATTAGATATGATTTCCAATGTTGGGTGTAGCGTATTCAGGAGAAGGACGTTTTTATTCTTTTTTCTCTGATAAGGCGTAAGCGTTATATTGTCATGCTCAGCAATCTTACTAAAATGTAGCTAATCTCTCGTTTTTTTTTTGAAAGAATGAGGAACTTCTCTCTTTGAACGATTGATTGTGCCAGCACAGCGTATTCCTACGCTTACCATTTCTTTAACTAATTTCAGTGAAATAAAGAAATTGTCCGTTGTCAGGTTCCTTCCAGTGTTACAGTATGGTTCAAGCAAGCGAAGAGCTGCATGTTCACCTACTGTTTCTCCAGCTGGCCTTGTTTCATCCTTTCCTAAATACGGATATCCATTCGGTAAATATTTTGACTGCACCTCAGTAGCAAGTCAAAATTTAATGCCGAATTTATCGGGATTTTTAGGCATATACTGAATAAATCGGCATCGAGTCTTCATGGGAAACAGTTGTTCATCCACGGTAATATTTACACCTGGTGTGAAACACATGATGCAGTTTTATATAAAGGAATTCCAAACATCTGAAACTAGGGCAAATGGATCAGTTTGCAGTCTTTGAGATCTGGTTGACTTCATATCAAAACGCAAATACTTCATAATGTCCAGGAATCTGTCCCTAACCATTGTCTCAGCAAAGAATATCGGTCCGCAGGAATTTGACCATAAACTCAAAACATAAATACAGTAACCACCGCTTATAGTGATCAGTGGTTATAAGAATCAACCGTTTATAAGAATCAATATCGCGAAAACGAAAACAAATGTATTATTTCCATGTTAAAATTTCCGCTTTAAAGAATCAATCCACCGGTTTTAAGAATCAATTTACACTCTTTGCTTTCCTCCATTTTTCCAAAAAGCCACTTAAACCCTCAAAAGGCACGAAGTTCCTTTTTTTTAAAAGAAAGATTGATAAGATGGGATGGAATATAGTCGTAAAATTCATCCCTTTCTTTGTTAGATGTAACATAATAGTTTCTCCTTAAACGCTTTAGCACAATACCGTCCTATTAGCTTGACCCGGGGGCATCTTTACCCATCCGGGTCCCATTTCACTTTTCTCCACTGACAAATAAAAATAGGGACTCTTTTCCCACCTTCCACATCCTGGTTGTGGATCCCTGGACCCTGAAACACATAAATCTTCGGCGAAGTGTCCACTATCACTTAGGCAAACGTGACATTAGTAGATTCAGCACGTTATCAAACCGTGAAACGTAAGTTAGAAGGTGAATCTTCGTCTGAGACAATTGGTATTGAAAGAGGTATAAACAGCCTCCTGAAAACTTCATTACGTCAAACTACCATAAAAAACTTTTTCTTGCTCCCTTCCTGTAGCTGAAATGTTAAAACTGTTAAGCAGGTATGTGGTAGCAAATATTGGATTTTTTTCTTCTCTTACTATAATCATGTATATCTACTTATACATCTAGAAATTAAGTTGAATTTTTAAAATTATAAAAAATAATTTTAATAAAAGATAATTAACGTAAATTAAAGAGTATTTTATGGTAAATTATCTAATATAGGTGTGTGTGTGCCTGTCCCAAAACCTAAATTTCGGCTATAAGAATCAACCGCTTATAAGAATCAAAAACTGTAATAACAAACGTGATTCTTATAAACGGAAATCACTGTACCTTTAACAGCCAAAGCCCCACGAGCTTACAATAGTGAAATGAAAGCATCTAATTCATCGAGTGACAAACACCAATTTGGATTTTGGGATTTCTTTCGTGCATCTTCTTCAGTGCATTGTTGTATATGACGCAATATTTTTTCATTTATAAACAATCTCCATGCATTACTTGCGTTGCCATCAATAATTTCCCTCTTTGCGTACAAAGTTGGTCCAGCTACTTCTCGTAAGTCGTTCTGCTTCGGACGTCTCCCTGTAACACTTGTCGAAATAATTCTCATTTTCCAAACTGAGCCATCATTTGCTGTTTCTTCATCTATTTGGTTTTCAACAGTTTGGTTACGGCTTTCTTGTTCTCGAGATCTCATTCGCCACCTTTGACCACATTCTCGAGCTGAACTACTACCACTTATTTCACCTTTGGAAACTGTACTAGTAGCAGTCAATGAAATATTTCTTTGACCTAAGTTTTTACATTTAATTCCTGTTTCCTCAATACATTCTACATTAGAGGAATGGGAGTCACTTGGTTCGGCAGGCACAATCCAGTCTTCGTCGGGAAAATCAATATTGTTATGAACATCTTCATCAGGTTCAATTTCAGAACCATAATCATCATACGAAATATTTTCTAAAACTTTCAATGCATCTTCCTGAGATAGAAATTTTCTACTAACAGGTCTACGGGACATGATACGCAAGTCACGTTGGTCAGAACACTAAAAAAAAAATATACGCACGTCAGAACGCTGAAATAATCCAAATCAAACTGTGTCCTTTCAAAGATAACATCTATAACACAAAGGAAATGCGCAGTCAGATGACGCGCGAAAATACCAAACAGGTATTTTTACACCCCTCCCCTCTACCCCCTCATTACCCTTTCCAAGAAATACACAACCACCCTAGCCAGAAGTGCATCTGTTTATCTATCAGCGTACCGAAAATATCCAAGAAAATATTGCAAATAACATTAAAAATAGAATTTTCTATTCGCGGTCAAAATGACCTCTAGCCGTAATTCTAGGTATACTCAGTAATATTGGCAAAAATAATTACTCAAATTAAACAAAAATACAACTACGTAATATTCGCAAGGTTTTAGGAAAAGTCAAAAATTATCAATATTATTCATAAGAAAATAAAAAAGTTATACTATTGGAAATTGGATTTGCGGTCAAAATGACTACCGCCGTAATTCTAGTGTTAAAAAAAAAACCCATCCCCAATTACATTATAAATAGTCTGGTGCTGCCATCTAGTATGTAAAATGAGAAATAAAAAAATTTCAGGATAAATGAAATGGATTGTTTTAATCTGTTTGCTGCGTTACTTTTAAACACTCCAGGCCGGAGATATCACGGGCACGAGAAATAGAAGGCGAAGCCTCACCCAGTGATTTTGATGGGAGCGAGAAGGAAGGGGTTAACGTGCCCATATCCGGCCTAGACACGAAGGTATTTAACGGCGCTTGTAGGATTCCATCCGAGCATCGTCGGCACCGAAAGCCGACGCGCTACCACTAGGCTACCTATGGCCTGTATTATTACTAGTTATCTATTCCAATGCTGGACCGCCAAACTGACTAAATTTCCGTTGCCTTCTGAACCGCTTCGTCGTTTTCTATCAATATGGGAGTTGAAATTCGAAAAAGGTAAAAAAACAGAAGAGCCTAATTAACTGCAGACTGGCAATCCAGAGGGGAGAAAGACCACCCACTCCAGAGGGAAAGAGGTAGAGTAAAAATTCTCCCTGCTCTTATTTGTCCCCAAATCATTCGCTGCTTTTTATTTGTGAGGGGAGTTTACAATCGTTCCCGTGAGCTGTTCAGTGTTACAAGTGCTAGTTCTTTTTTTTTCTTCTAACGAGAATTAATATATTAAATCCCAATCTAGCATTGATGCTATGTTTTTTTAACGATGATTATATGTTGGAAAAAATCCCGGTTGAGAAGGAAAAATATATCGAAGACACTGTATACATCGGATGCTATCTGTTTGTGTAGCTTAGTCAACTAAAAAGAAAGCGAAGTTTCTCGTACAAACTACAATGTTTCGTATCCCCTCAGCAACGCGAGTACCTTATTGACACAGCAAATTTTACTTGTAATGCAGTTGTATACAAGCACTTCATTTTTACCGCTTAAAGTGCAGAGGATATTGCGAGTGAACATTCTATCAGCAAGGCAAACTGACGGTTGACTTGTGGCGAATCGACAGCTGTGTCGCTCGGTTTGGAAAGTTAAAGCACCTTGTTTTAAGCAATGTTAATATAACTTTATCTACAATATCTTAGTATCCGAATATTAAGGTTTCTACGGTTACACATAATGGTTTTTGCTTCCATGCTTTATCTAATGTGCCAAGATGGCATGAAGGTTTTTTACATTTTGAAGAATAATGTTTTGTTAGGTAATATAAGATCTTAAAATCACAATAAAAATAAAAGGGTGGCAGATAATTTCGAATCATCAAGCCGAGGATATGAGGTGTGGTATCGTCTTAACCTTTAGCTTACGGGGCTAATTTTTCAGATTCTCTCTTTAGAATTTCATATTCCCTTTGTAAGAAGGCTATTAAGAGGATATATATATATATATATATATATATATATATATATATATATATATATATATATATATATATATATATATATATGTATATATATATGTATATATATGTATATATATATATATATATATATATAAATATGTATATATATATGTATATATATATATATATATATATATATATATATAAATATAAATATATATATAAATATATATATATATGTATATGTATATATATATGTATATGTATATATATATATGTATATATATATATGTATATATATATATATATATATATATATATATATATATATATATATATATATATATATATATATATATATATATATATATATATATATATATATATATATAATCATTCTTGGACCCGTATTCTTGGGATACATGCTATCCCACCCCGTAAGGAAAGGGTTAACGGCCAATTCACAGTTGGCATTTGTGAATAGTCCATCGTCATGACGATTCGAAATGAGTTGCCAACCCTTTATTGCAGAGTTAAGAATCTGCGTGTTCCTGTGTTGTGCTTTTCACATGTGCCCCGTGAGTTTATCAAGTTTTAGCATGCTTACACTGACGTTAAATAATACTCAACTCAAACATTACTTTCGATCTAGATATTGCTTTAAGCTCTGCCTCTTTGGGCACGCTTTACGCATTTTATGAAACAGAATTATCGCAATGAAGCCCGACGTCCGAGTTTGGTTCTAGCACTAATCATATTTTCCTTTTCAATAAGCAGCTTTCGGTAACACTCGTTTACGAGAAATGGGATCCTGTATATCTGCTAATATCAGCGAAAATAAACACGTAAGGGGGGGGGGAGATTAATCTGGAATTATCTTTCTGACAAACAGCTCTGAATCCGCGACACGCGCTTCTGCGATATTATCCGATTGACACTTATCTGAGGGGAGGTCAGAAGTTATTTGCTCTTCCAACAAAAATAAGTGGACTTAATACGGTGGAATCTGAGATGAATCACCGCCTCACGCAACAAGGGTAGTAGAAAGAAAGCATATATCAAATGAGATTCTGCATCCTCAATGTGGTAACTTTAGCCTTTCTCATGGGGGTATTTATTCTGTCCCACTTTTGGTTCTTGCTTCCTGAGTGAGTGATGATTGATCTTGTTTTTGTGATCGGGGTGGTCCGTTTCAAAATTGTCTTTACCCCAAAATTTTAAACTAAATAGGACTGGAAAATGTTTCAGTTGGCTCTCCTGCATGGAGGTGCTATCTATATATATAAAACAGTTCCGTAACTAACTGACTGATTAACTGACTGACATACAACGCACAGACCAAACAGCTGGACCTAAAGGGCTAACATTTTGCATGGCGATTCTTCTTATAGTGTAGGGGTGTACTAAGAGAGATTTTTGAAATATTCTTCTTAGATTTTTTAAATTTTTAAGTTGTTTTAGTAGCTTTTTTTAAGTTTGCATTTAAAATAATAATTTGAGGGTTATAAAAATTATATCACAAGAAGGATCATAAAAATTCCTTTAAAATGATATATTTTTGGAATCTTTATCTCCATTTTCAGATTTTTGGTGAATTTTTAAAGGTTAATTATTAGAATTTAATTTATGAAATGCTGATCACGTGATTTCTTGTTCTGGTACTTTCAATAAATTTATCGTCACGTGCATAACAGCTAAATGGACAAAAAATATTTTTCTGTTCTTTCTAATGCAGCAGACGATTGGACATTATCCAAAAAATATTAAAATACAATAAAAGATATGTTCCTCAAACTGTAATATATTAACTGTACTATATTCTTTAGTATGTCCTAATAGATTCAATTTGAATATTTTCTTCTACATTATTTTGGTCTATAAAAATATTCGTTACGATTTTTTATAAATATATTTTTTCGTTTTTTTTTACATCAATTGCATGTTTGTTCATCAATTGCATTGATCGTTGTATTTATTATAAATATATTTATACATATTTTTGGCATTAATTGCATACATTGACAGTTGTATTTAATTTGAATGTACTCCGTAGCGAAATACGGGTTTTCAGCTAGTTATCCATAATAATATTCCCCATTATTTACCTGTGTTTGCTGTGCAAAGGGTGTTAAGTCCAAAATGAGCTAAAATGAGTTATCAAACCAGGCATGTTTGAAAAATCAAGGGTACAGAAAGCTAAGTCCAATTCCACACCTAAATATTTTTATTCATCAGGGAAAATTTGGGATATGGGAAACAAAACACAAACATGTTAGTGTTAAAGGGGTTATGTCCAAATCAAGGACTTAACACTCTTCACTCAACCAAAAATAACATTAGAAATATTTACTTTTTAATAAAAATTAAAAATTAAACTTAAAAAAAAACTGACTTTAAAAAAACCCTTTTTTTTTTCAATCCCGTTTTTCTCAAAACTACGATTTTGGACTTGACACTCTTTGCACTGCAAACACAGATATTCTTTCGCAAGATGGCAGTTCTAAGTTAAATTATTTCACAATACTGCCAATTAAATCATAAAAAAGTTTATTTACAAACTTGACTCAGGGGTGGTGTACTTGCCTGCCATGCGGTTGGTCCAGGTTCGAGCCCAGGCAATGTACAGGGTTGTTTTTCAGTCCATATTAAATTAAATAATAATATAAGAATATTTTTTTCTCTCCTGAGCTTACCTTGATGGTATTAGCTCTGGATATACCGTATCACTGAAAGGTGGGGACGGCGAAATTTCTTGGATATTTACAAACTTGAACATATTTACAGCTTACTTTGATTGAGGCCCCTTTGGCTTTAGGTTCTTCAGCATAGGCGTAGCGTCGGGGGGTGGGGTCAACTTAACTTGAATAAATTAAAACGTTAATAGAAGTTCAGTAAAAATTGGAAAATTGTAGAAAACTTTTAAGAAAGTTGGTTTTTTCCAGTTGGTTTTTGTGAAACTGGAGATTCCGATTATGTTTTTAGCCTTAACATAGTTTTTAACAATGTTAACGCTAAAAACATAACAAAAGTTCGATGCTATAATTTTTTTTTCTCATTTTGTTTATATTATATTTATTTTTTCATTGTATAACTTTTGAATACTACTCAAAGATCAATTCTATCGTTATTCAATTTTAAATAAATCATAATATGTCATATTTTAAGGACCGTCAGGCAGTCAATGCGCGGAGGAGGGTCCTAACTGAATTCAATTCGCTTAGTAAAAGAATCGCTTAGTATTCTGAATATGGACGAAAGCTCTGTAACTAGCCAACGTGCAAACATTCTAAATGACACCATAAATTCCCAACATTCAGTTAAACTTCCAAATACAGTTATCAAACCATTAGGGTAATCCTAAATCTTGGAACGAATTCTGGAATTCGTTCGAAAATACAATAGATCAAAATGTTTCGCTTTCCCAAATCGTAAAGTTTACATACCTAAAGATGTATTTAGCAGGAACTGCTTTAAATGCAGTGTCCGGTTTCGAATTGAGTGATACTAATTATGATAGCTTAGTTAAGTTATTAAAAGATCGTTTTGGACGCAAAGACGTCATAATTAATTCTTTCATGAATAAAATATTGAAATTTCAATGTGTTATATATTCATCTAATGTTTTTGGTTTTCACAAGCTCTACGATGAGCTTGATATTTCCATAAGAAATTAGATTCACTGCAAATTAGTTCCGAACATTATGGACATCTTTTAATACCTATTCCCTTATTGCCAGACGATCTTGTTTCAGACTTTAACCTTTAGCTTACGGGGCTAATTTTTCCGATTATCTCTTTAGAATTTCATATTCCCTTTGTAAGAAGGCTATTAAGAGGATATATATATATATATATATATATATATATATATATATATATATATATATATATATATATATATATATATATATATATATATATATATATATATATTCATTCTTGGACCCGTATTCTTGGGATACATGCTATCCCACCCCGTAAGGAAAGGGTTAATTGATAAAAAAACATCTCTAAAGAGAATCAAGATGTATCGGAACTTCTTTCATTTTTGAAAAGTGAAACTTAATGTAGAGAAGACGGTATCTTTGGACTTGAATGATAGGAAAATCAATCAGCGTTTTGATTATAACAAAACTGGAAACAAAGAGCTTTCAAAAATATGTATCTACTGCAACAGCGTTTAATGCGCAGATGGATTCCTTATGCATTTTCTGTTCCGCTCCTCACGATTAGTTCAAATGCAAAAGGCCGTCTCAAAATAAGTTTGAGATTTTGAAAAACTGACGTCGATGCTTCAAATATTTTAAAAAATATCATGTGATTACTAACTGACGATCAAACAAACTTCCTTGTTTTAAATGTAGAAGTCAAAACCATCGCGGTTCTGTTTGTTTAGGAAAAAAAATCGCAAGTCAAATGTAGTTAAAGAGGATGAAATAAAAAAAAATATATAGGGGAAAGTTCTAAGGATTCAATTATTCTAAACTGTAATTCCAATGAAAATGAATCCAGTGAAGTAGTTGTTTTTTTAAGGGGACAGTGGACTTTCAAAATTGCGAAATTTGTCCAAAATTCTATTTTTTTATTTTATTGAATTGTGAAACTACGGACAAGTAGGAATGTGTTGCAAAAAGAATTTTTAATTTCTGTGATTACTTTCCTAGTTATAGGCATTTGTATTTAATTTGGATATTATGTGGTTACTAATAGCAAAAACTTTAAATGTGTTTTTCTCAAAATAAAAATTTTCATGTCATACGAATATTCAAACTGTTCCAGGCGCATTTCTAATTATCGTATTGCTTTGAAATTTAAGTTTTATATACTTAACTGTACATCAAATAAATCTTATTGAAAAGAATTATGCTTCGTAGATAAGTGTTTTTAAATTTTGTACTTGAAAAGATGATTTATAGGTATTTTGTGTAATAAAAAGGGTGTTTTCACTATTATTATTTTTTTCTCTCTATATTTTTAATGAATGCTTAAAATAAGCAATAAGTTTCATTGTTAGTTCTATAAGGTATCCTGTAAATAAAAACTACCATATTATATGCAAAATAAATGCGCAGGGAACATTTTTAATTAGGCCAATTTTTGATATAAATGATAATTGATAATTCATAAATTATTAATATTTCATCTTTAAATTTTAACCACTTTTATATATCTATGATACTAATCACATATTCAAATCTCAAGCAAATCCATTCAAAACAAAAAATGTTAGGTTTGAAGGTCCACTGTCCCCTTAAATTACTAGCACTGTATGTAAATATCAATTTATGATACCTGAAATTCGTGTGGATTTATATAAAATACACCTCCTTGGAAAATTTAGATATGACTGTCTTGCAAAAGGTACAAACAGGCGTAGATTAAATTGTATTCGAGAATGTCTGAGAATATAGATTCTCAGGGTGATTATTTGTCTGATTTGTTTAGGGAATAGACGTAAGTATTCCTTCTATTATTATAGAATCAAACCTGCTTGGGAAAATTTTTCTTTTGTACATAAGAGAATGCTTGGATATTGGATACATTTGCGTTTCCTCGTCTTTCGTTGTGTTAAAAATTTGAGATTGTCGCCAAAGGAAATTACATCGACGTGTTACAAATTAGCATCTGATGGGTGCTTCTGTAACTGGCCAGTCCCGATTTTCGATTAGAAATGAGGTCCATATTTCCAGTTTTTTATAGCATATGCAGTAGAATTTTTTTTTAAAAAAGTAATTTAGTCTTTACTGGTGGACTTGTTTTGATGGAATTCGATTTGAAGATGTGTGAAGTTGTTTCATAGTGGATTCAGTACAGGTGTCAGTGTTTTTCCCAATTGTCCTATAATATTTAACGGTTTGCATGAAAGGCTTAAGACCTTTTGAATTCGCCGGATTGTCCTATTGGATTGCTTTTTCCCGGAATCATTCAAACATAATAATATTGTTGGCGTTCATTTTAAACATATTCTCCGTAGCCTAACAATCAGCCGAGCGAAATCCACGAGGGTTCAGCAGCCTGAATTGAGAAGCTAATGGAAAAAGATGCATGCAAATTTCACTGATATTATTTTAAAATAATTGATAAAAATTCGATTTAGTTTTTCCAATCTTACGTACATATTCCAGTCATGAAAAAATTTACAATGATGGAAAAACAATGAATTTACATTTTCCCACCACTATAAGCGTTAGGGTTTGACTGTTTTTCAAACCCGGTTTTAAAAAACCGGTTTTTAAAATAAATTTGTCACATTTGAAAACCGGTTTTTAAATTAAGAAAACGGATTTAAAAGAATTCAAATTATTATGTAAAAATTCATTTTTAACTTATTTGATTTGCTATTCATTCTATGCGTCGGACAGCAGATACGTTTTTTTCAACGTTGCGAGTTGCGTTGGCCAGTGCTTGTGCATTGTGCACTACGCACGTGGAAAAGACGGGCCTAACCGACTTATTTTATGTTAGTACTGTGATAACGTGGCCACAGCGCCTTGCAAAAGTACTGACATACTTTAGAGATACAAGACACCAGAGATTCTTGTTTAACTTACGTCCTTTATTGGACTAACAAAAGTATATACATTGTTATTTACAAGTAGTAGATGGGCACCTTACACGTGCAAAGCGAACTCGATAGGCTCATAGCTAAATCACAGCTCCCGAGCCTCCAGTCAAAACAACTCGAAAAACCTCTCCGGTTCCTGGTCTCTCTCTCTGGGTCTCTGCGTTCTCTCCCTCTGGCGAGTCGGCGATCCCCTCTTTATAAAAGCCTCGCGCTCCTGGTGACAATCCGCTAGCCCGCTGACGTCATCTCGCTCCTGACCGCTCCTTCAGCTTTGTCCCTCCGGCCGAAACGACATCCCAGAGTCGGTCCTTTTGTCGGCCGCGGTCCTCTTTCAACAGGACATCTACCATGCCTCTTGATGGACGGTCTCGTTAATGATGTTTTTCCAAGTTACCTTACCGTAATTGGAGCTGAAAGGCTGCATAGGCCCATCATCCGGTCTTTGTTGCCTGAAAAATGTACGATTCTCTGGAACAGAAAACATTATTAACAGGTCTTTCTATGGAGATCATCTGCCGCCAAGACAGCTGAACTGTATGTCACCCTCGGCCAGTTTGCCTTTTCAATATTGTTCTCCGAACAACACATGAGGAATGGAGGCAATTACGTCTCCCGCACGAAGAATGTGTAGACTACATCACACACACCGCTTAACCTTTCTGCCCATTTCACAGAATAGCAAGGAAGGAGTGGAGGCATGTGTCAACAAAGGTTGCCGCTACTACAGTACATATGTGCAATTCGTCACGAGTCACGAGAGGTTCGCTTAATCTTGTAAAGTGAAAACTGGAAACAAAAATATAAAGTTGTTATAGTTGGTAAAAATAAGTATTAAGTATGTTTCTAATTTCTATGTTTGTATTTTCTATTTTTTATTTTAAAACTTTAATTTTATTATATGAATTTCTTCTCTAAAAAATTAATGTAAAATAAAAAGTTCAGTGGACATTTTATGTTTTTTAAAATACTATTTTCTTAGGAGAAATTAAAATTAGTGAAATAAATATAAATATTATTTGAAATTTGAAATTTTTGTTTGAGTTTTCGTTATTTTGTGTAAGTTATTATGTGTAATTCTTAATTTTTTTTTTTATATTTTGAATTTGATATTGATTTCGTTTTTTTGTTATTTTATATAAATTAAATAAAATATTTTTCCCTATTCTATTTTTTTTTTTGACAAAACTTCGAAAACCGGCTAAAACCCGTTTTTTAGAAATCTGGAATTCGAAAACCGGTTTTTCAAAAAGTAGGTTTTTGTATAAACCCTAGTAGGCGTAGCGTGATTCTAACTTTTTTTTTTTTGGGGGGGGGGGGGGCACGAATTGCATTCAGTTAGGGACCTCCTCAGCACATTGACTGCCGGATGGTCCTTAAAATATGAAATATTATGATTTTTTTTTAAAATTGAATAACAATAGAATTGATGTTTGAGTAGTATTAAAAAATTATACAATGAGAAAAATATAACATAAATAAAATGAGAAAAAAAATATAGCATCGGATTTTTGTTATAGATCATATCATTGTTAAAACTATGTTAAGGCTAAAGACATAATCGAAATCTTCAGTTTCACAGTTTGAAAAAGGGGAAAAAAACAAACTTTCTTAAAAGCTTTCTACAATTTTCCGATTCTAACTGAACTTCTATTAACGTCCCCCCCCCCCCCACCACCGACGATACGCCTATGGCCCCCACAGATAGGTTTACTCATTTTAAATACAATATTAAGGAAACAGCACTCAGGCAACTAAAACTGAGAAATACGCAGTTTGTAGACGCCCCCCCCTCCCCTCCGTTTCCGGAATAATCGACTGATTGCGAGTAAAGTCTTCATTTTTGTTCCATTCTCCGTTGTCAATCCGCATCTCGAATAGCTCTGATTGACACTAAGGGATGATTCATTGCCTCGGTGCATACTTCTCCCCCCTCCGAGCCTTTTTACACACGGGGTGGTTCACGTCTTCCCTCCCCCACCGCCACGTGACTCACCTCCAGCGTGACCGACATTAGCGCCCGCCGGAGTATTTTGAAAAGGTACGAAAACACGGGTGAAGTGTCGTCGTGTTTTGGGTTAAAAAAACTGACCGTTAACAAGAAGTGGTTCTTTTGTGGGAGAAGTTTCGAACAGTGTCCGCTTTGTCGAGTACGAGGGGCTGGTAATCGCGAAACGTTCGTCACATGTTATTAAAAGTTTCGAGGAGTAATTTAGAAGGAACCTCGTTATCATTCCGCTAATATGGAAACATAATAAAGTAAATTATATTAATGAAATATTGAATTATATTAAAAATACAGTAACCACAGCTTATAGTGATCAGTGGTCATAAGAATCAACCGTTTATAAGAATCAATATCGCAAAATCAAAAACAAATGTATTATTTCCATGTTAAAATTTCCGCTTTAAAGAATCAATCCACCGGTTATAGGAATCAGTTTGCCATCTTCGCCTTCCTTTCATTTTTCCAAAAAATGCCACTTGAACTCTCAAAAGGTACGAAATTCTTTCTTAAGTTTTTGAAAAGAAAGATTGATAAAACTTTGGGGTGGAAAACGGTCGTAAAATACATTCCTTTAGACATAACATAAGAGTTTCTCCTTATACGTTTTTGCTAAACACTGTCTTATTAGCATTACCCAGGGGCATCTAACCCACCCGGGTCCGATTTCGCTTTTCTCCAGACAGGCACTCCTTTTTTCCCACCACTTACTTCCTGGTTGCGGATTTCTGGACCCTGAAACATATAAATCTTCCGCGAAGTGTCCACCATAACTTACGCAAACGGGACAGTGGATTCACCACTTCAAACCGTGAAACGTAAACGGATCAATTTTGCTGAATCAGATGAACCAGATGCTGAATCAAACGTTTCACGGTTTGATTCAGAATCAAACCGTGAAAACAACCGTCTAAAAAGTGAATCTTCGTCTGAGACTGTAATAAGCATACGTCGCTAGTATTCACTTTAGTTTTCTAACAAAATTGCCAGTTAGTGTTAGAACTTTTGGATAGTCGAATTCAAATATGATAAAAACAAGGAAAACTCTTAGTTTTTCTGAAAAACAGAACTTGTTAATTAGATATGATGCTCTTCCAAAGTGTAGTCAAAGAGAAGCTGCCTCTTGTTGATTTTATAATCATGTATTGTTACTTATAGGTCTAGAAATTGAGTTATAGTATTTGTTTAGAAATTGAGTATTTTTAAAATTATAAAAAATAATTTTAATAAATGATAAATAACGTAAATTAAAGAGTATTTAATGGTAAATTATGTATATATGTGCCTGTGTGTTTATATATATGTACAAGTATATATTTGTGTATGTGTGCCTGTCCAAAGGGGAGTTTCGGTTATAAGAATCAACCGCTTATAAGGATCAAAAACAGTAATACCGACCGTGATTCTTATAAGCGAAAATCACTGTATATTCAATCATATTAAGTTACAGAATTTTTCGAACCCCCAGACGCACATTTCTACATAAATAATAAGAAAAAAATCGACTTAAAATTGTGGTGCGTCTTATGGTGCGACGGTAGCATTAAAATAAAATGAGTATTTTCTTATATGTATGTATGTATTTATATGTATGCATATATGTGTATGTATATGTATGTATATATATATATGTATGTATATGTATGTATATATGTATATATATGTATGTATATGTATGTATATATATGCATATATATGTATATATATGTATATATGTATGTATATATATGTATATATATGTATGTATATATATGTATATATATGTATATATATGTATGTATATATGTATATATGTATGTATGTATGTATATATATATGTGTGTGTGTGTGTGTGTGTGTATACACTGGTGAAATAAATTAAGAGAATTTGAATATTTTATCGAATTTCATGAAAAGAACTGAACTGAATGTAAAAACACTGCTTCTAGACAAAAATGCAAATCTTGTACGTCAAATACGTAAGCGTACACATGTGTGTAGGCGGAGCCAGTAGAGAAACAGGCTTTATAAGCGCGCGTAAGTTAAGACGCATTTCGTTCGCTAGCACACCTCGGCGAATTTCTTGGTGTTATTTTGCAGCAATCGGTTAATTTCAAATTGTAACAGTAAAAATGAGTAACCACCAAAGTTTAGATGATGGAATGAGGTGGCGAATTGTAGGGAGGCTAGAAGCAGGCCAATTTCAAGTCCAAATTTGTAGAGAGTTCAATTTAACGCCCAGCGTCGTGTGTAACTTATGGAAACAGTTCCAGGATACCGGATCCATCGAGAGGCAATGGCGGACGGCCTGGTCAAGGTCGTCCAAGAGCCACGACGGCCAGAGAAGATCGCCATTTGTCGGTTATAGCGACGCGTAACAGGAGTGCTACAGCTTCTCAGCTCTCTCGTGACTTGTATGCAGCCACAGGAACCCGTGTATCAAGGGTGACTGTTTCCAAAAGACTTCATGAGAGAGGGTTGTTTGCAAGATGACCTGCTGTTTGCGCCCCGATCACTTTTACGACAGGAGAATCCGTTTATCATGGTGCAGAGAGCATAGAGATTGGAGTATGGATCAATGGGCGACCGTTCTCTTCACTGATGAGTCCCGGTTCAGCCTAAACACCGATTCTCGCCGTACGTTCATATGGAGAGAACCAGGGACCCGCTACCTACCCTCCAATGTCCGCGAAATAGACCATTATGGCGGAGGAGGTTTAATGGTCTGCGCAGGTATCATGTTGGATGGCCGCACACCTCTCCATGTCTTTAAAAGAGGCACTGTGACTGGTGTGAGGTATAGGGATGAGGTCTTGGAGCCCTATGTTCGCATTTTCAGGGGTGAAATTGGCCCTGAGTTCATTTTAATGAGCAATAACGAGAGGCCACATAGAGCTCTTTTGGTCGACGAATTTCTAGAGAGTGAGGATATTCGCCGGATGGATTGGTCAGCGAGATATCAGACCTTAACCTTATAGAGCATGTCTGGTACGCTGTGGGGAAGGCAATTGCAACTCGCAACCCCCCTCCGAGAACCATCCAGGGGATGAAAACAGCATTGCAGAACGAGTGGGACCAATTTCCACAGGAAATGATAATTGCCTTATTTCAAGAATGAAATCACGCTGCGAGACCTGTATATCTGTAAGAGGGGACCATACCCCCTATTAACCCATCTATCAACCCATTTATCGTTTATTCTGTTTCATACCTTCCAACTCCAACGCGTGTTACGCACGACCATGCGTGTGTATTACAATTACTGAATGGTTATGTGTTTTGTATTGTATCAATGTATGTACATATCAAATTTCATTAAAATCGGTTCAGTAGTTCTGGAGATAATCGACCAAGTCTTCAAATTCTCTTAATTTCTTACACCAGTGTATATATACCGAAAACACTATCAAAACACTATCAAAATGGCTACACTATCAAAAATGAATTAAAAATAAACAAAGATTTTCACTTACGGTTGTTTATGCTCCATAAAGAAAAGATTAAAGTTTCTTTTTAATGAAATATAAACTATATGGCGCTACATCCATGTTTTGTAACATTCTCGTTTCAAAATTGTGTCACCGCCGCAAGAACGAGCGCAATTTGTAGCACTGTTTATTGAATTTAAATCTGCAACAGAGGTGCAGCGTAAATTTCAGACTACTTACAATCGAATTCCACCTTCAAGATCCACAGTTTAGAAGTGGAATGAAAAATTTATGACATCAGGTAGCATATTGTCAAAACCAAAATCTGGCTGCCCTAGCAGATGCTGCGATGATGTTACACGAATTGAAGAATGCTTTCGTCGTAGTCTTCGTAAATCGATTCGCCTCCCGGGTCAGCAATTACAAATACCGAAATCAACTGTGCATGATGTAGTGCATAAATGGTTACGGCTCCATGCGTATAAACTTAATCTGTTGCAGGAGTTATAGCCGGATGATAAGCCTCGACGTCGAGCATTTGCAGAAGAAATGTTGCAAAAAAAAAAGGAGGATGAAACTTTTCTACAATGTATAGTGTTTTCAGATGAGTCAACGTTTCACGTATCAGATAGTGTTAACCGACACAATACTCAAATATGGCGATTACAAAATCCTCATGCCGTACTAGAGGAAGCAAGAGACCCTCGAGTAAACTTGTGGTGTGGTTTACTGCCCACTTATTGGGCCTTTTTTCTTTTCCGAAGAAACTGTAGGCTCTGACATGATTACCTTGATATGCTTGAAATTTTCGCATTTCCTCAAGTCGAGGACTCGCAATCCAATATCATTTTCCTGCAGGATGGGGCACCACCACACTGGAGTTTGGAAATGCGAAGGTTTTAGATGAAAAGTTCCCGGTGCAATGGATGGTGAAGAGGAGGTCTAATACCGTGGCCACCAAGATCTCCAGGCATAACACCTTTGGACTTCTTCTTATGGGAATACGTGAAAAGCATTGTTTACCAATCTCCAATTTGTGACACTGATGAACTGAAAAGTCGAATTACAGCTATTCAGAGTGCTATTCAGAGTGTTGATCCTGCAATGCTTCATAGAACGTGGCGAGAAATCTAATATAGTATTGATATGCTGCGCACATTGAAATCGGGGTGTAAAGCAATTGTGAAATAAAGTACTGCAAGAAAAAACTTTGATATTTTCTTTAAGAACATAAAAACCGATTGTAAAAATCTTTGTTTATTTATTTATTTTGAATTTATTTTGGAAAATTTAGCCATTCTTTTCGGACACCCGGTGTATAATATGTGTGTGTGTATATATATATATATATATATATATGTGTGTGTGTGTGTGTGTGTGTGTGTGTGTGTAGTTTATATCAAATTAAAGCATGGAACAAACTCCTTTCCTTGCCACCAGTTGAATAACATAAATAAATGACATTTCAAAACCCCTTTAACACACCAATAGACCGTCCACTTACGCGATCACGTTTAAGACATTTTCGAACGAGTCGCTTCACACGACGTACCAAATGCAACAACTCGTTAACAACGACGTGAAACAGCTCTTCCGTTGCAAGGTTTTTTGGACGTGAGAAACAAAACGCGAGACTCTTCGACGCATCTCAGGAAACACAGTAATTGATTTCACCCACTGAAACTCCAGTGCGTTTCTTTTAAATTTCTTTCCGTTTCTTTTAAGGTATCTCTGCCTACATTGAAATGGCTGTTTTTGTTGTAAAATTTCGAATTTTTGTTTGTTGTAGTTCTATTTCAAAAGCCAATCTTTTAGGATTCTTTTTTTTTTTCGAACGTCGAGCCACTTGCCGCTAGACATTCGCCTGTATGTACACCGTGAGACTGTTTGACCATTCATTTAAGGGGGGCCACTGTATAGCTGCCCAGCACTACCCCATACAAGTCGGTCCCGTAATTCACAAGACCGGCACCCTTGACCCCACACCTCAAGAGGTAAATTATAGAACTTGGAGGACATTGCAGCCACAACAGATTTTTCGTGTACCAGCCGCCATTAGTGTACACGACGGGGATATGTCAGCGATGGGCATCGAACCACGGACGTTCAGATCACTGGCTCGCTCCTTTGCCAACTGGTCCACCGCGCCCATTGTTTTAGGATTTCTAAAACTGCTTTGCTTTGATTAGTACCATTGCTGGATGAGCATTTATGGCGGATTGAATAGACCAAAAGCGACATTAAAAGACAGGGAGTAGCATCTTTTAATGCATTTTCTAGAAAACTCACTTTTTTTTGCATGTTTTTATAAACTCGCTTTCTTGTTTGCGTGTGTGTTTGTCCAGTACAAATCATGCAATCAATTTTTAACTAACTTCCCGACTAGCTAGACATTTGAAACTTTTCGAATAGCTCAGAACACGATGACATTGCATTCTTTTCATACTTTTAACCATCTTTAAGCAGGATTGAATTCATTTTCAGTTATTTTCAGTTAAATTTGATTTGTAGACTGGTGCAGCCATCTATCGCCGGGACGGGAACGAAAAGTTAAACGCAAGTTAACTTCCAATTAACTTCATTTTCTTTCAAGTTCATGGGATAATTCATAAAATTTTTTTTTCAAAAAGTATTTATTAATATATAGAACTGTCAAGGTTATATGATTCAACAGAAAATCTAAAAACATGGTATATAAAAAGGTTCTTTTTATCTTGTAATTATTCAGTTACTGTTGTACACGACTAAGCCCATTATTTAAAACGTTTTCAATATATTCTATGGTGCCCGGTATAAAAGGCTTAGATAAAAAAAAGTGATTTGTAGATATTTGTTAGTATTGATAAAAAAAATCAAAATCTTTTGACTTGTATAAAAGGCTTAAGTCTATCAATTTTGTATACAAAAGTACATTTCTTTGTACAAAAGAATCAAATCGGAATTATTGTTCTGTGATTGGTAAAAAAAGCCAATAACTTGGTATATTTAAATCACCGTTTTTGACTTAATCCCTTTATACCGGGCACCATAGAATTTCAATGAAATTTTACAACATTGTTTGACATATTACTATCTATATTTTCCCCTAAAAGCTAAGCTATGTGTACACTGAATAATTCTACAGGTATCTTGGCACTTATAAAAAGATAATTTTTTAAATGTAAAAATCGGTGCTTTTTCACTTTTTTGGTCTGTTTCGGTGATTTTTGGAAATAGTGTAAAACTTTTACTTCAGAATACAGGAAAGTGTCGCAGTTACATATAGCATAAAGGAAATTAAAATGTTCGAATGGAGTGTATGGTCTCTGGCATCGAGCACATTGTACTAAAAAATTCATAAAAAATTCCCTCTATTTTAAAATGTTATGGGAGTTTTACCAAAATTATATTTCGTTTCATGATTTTACATCCCATTTGAACTAAAAATATATGTACTTAATTATTACCATATATGTTTGGAAAACGTGCCCCAAACGTAAGCAGAAGGTCACTTAAAGTCCGATTTTTTTTCAAAACTATCTACGAGATGGGTTTTCTTCCGTAACCTTGAGTAAAATAATCACGATCTGCTGTATTCCGAATGTGTTCAAATATTCATATCCAAATGTCCATTCCTTAACGGAATGTGTGCGGAAATTTAACTGTTACAGATATTTACTAGCGCTCTCATCTATCTATATATACACTGCTGGCCACCCAAATTGCAACACCAAGAAAGACAAGAGATATCACAACAAAATTTATTTTGTTGATAACATGTTGACCAAGTATCAAATGATTAAATTTATAGACTTCTGTGAAGTGTGGTTCCTGCCAAAATCAGTAGCCAGAGTAGCCGCCATTGTTGGAGATCACCGCTGCCACACGCCTCGGCATTGATTCAAAGAGACTTTGGATGAGTTCTTGGGATACAGCAGACCAAGCAGCTTCCACACGTTGCCAAAGTTGATCTGCTGTGGCAGCTGGGGATGGAATCTGGGTCAATCGTAGAGCAACCATGGACCACATGTTTTCTATCGGCGAAAGATCCGGAGAGCGAGGCGGCCAGGAAGCAATTCAATCTGGCGATTGACGAAGAACCGTTGGACAATGCGTGCCACGTGTGGTCGCGCATTATCCTGTTGAAATATGGCTGTGGGCAAGCCCTGAAGGTAAGGAAGGACAACTGGCTCCAACACCTCGGAGATGTAGCGCTGGCTGTTTGAAGTACCGGCAATGCGCACTAGAGGTGTGCGAGAGTGATATCCAATACCGCCCCATACCATAATACCCGGTGCAGGACCAGTGTGTTGGTGCATAACGCAGCTGCTCAGCATCCTCTCTTCACGGTGTCTCCAGACTCGAATGCGACCATCGTGGTGTTGCAGACAGAAGCGTGACTAGTCAGTAAAGCCAATTCCATTCCATTCTGCCGTCCACATCCTTCTGTCATCGCACCATTGGCGGCGGAGACGTCTGTGGTTCTGCGTCAAGGGTAGACAAAGCAATGGACGTCTTGTGGACAGACCACTCTGCTGTAAACGGCGTCGAATGGTACACGCAGACACTGGATGATGCGTTACAGACTGCATGTGCTGTGCTATGGTTCGTGATGTGACTGAGCGATCCGTCACTGCCATGCGCACAATTTGCCTGTCATCACGTGAAGTGGTGCGTTGAGGTGGATGCGATCGAACACGCCTTTCCGTCGTACCCTCCTGCATCCAACGATCACATATCCGCATTACAGTTGTTTGGTTTCGTCCAACACGACTACCGATTTCCCTGAAAGATAATCCACAATCTCGGTAGGCCACTATCCTTCCTCTGTCGAACTCGGATACTTGATCAAAAGATGATCGCTGTTTTCAACGAGGCATAATTGATCGTTTTTTTGAAAAAACCACAAGAAAAACACAATTGCCGAACTTAAAATCGTCGAAATCTCCAAGCCTTAAATAGCGCTTTGAAGTGGCGCCACAGGCGCGCGTGATGTGCGTCTGCTCTGAAATTCTAATCATTTGCATATCTCACCTCCGCTAATGCATCTTGTAAATTTCATGTTATTTGCATGTTTCCTTCAGGGTGTTGCATTTACAGGTGCCAGCAGTGTATAAAGCAGTTCTGTAACTGACTGACTCACTGACTGACATACAACGCACAGACCGAACCTCTGGACCTAAAGGGCTGAAATTATGCATGGCGATTCTTCTTATAGTGTAGGGGGTGCACTAAGAAAGATTTTTGAAAAATTCTTCTTAGATTTTTTAAAATTAAATTTTAAAGCTGTTTTAGTAACTTTTTTAAAGTTAGCATTTAAAATAATAATTCGAGCATTATAGAATTTAAATCACGAGAAAGATCCCAAAAATTCCTTTAAAATGAGATCTTTTTCGAATCTTTACCTCCATTTTCTAATTTTTGGGGAATTTTTAAAGATTAATTTTTAGAATTTGATTTATCAAATGCTGATCACGTGACTTCTTTTTTCTGGTACTTTAAATAAATTTATCGTCACGTGCATAACAACTAAATAGACAAAAAAATCTTTTTTTTCTTGCTAATGTGGCAGACGATTGGACATTATCCAAAAAAATATTAAAATACAATAAAAGATATTATGTTCCCCAAACTGTACTATATTACCAGTACTAAAATCTTTAGTATGTCCTATTACATTTAATTTGAATATTTTCTTGTACATTATTTTGTCTATAAAAATATCCCTTACGATTTTTTTTAAATATATTATTTTGTCTTTTTACATCAATTGTATACATTGATCGTCGTATTTATTATATATATATATATATATATATATATATACATATACACATATTTTTGGCATTAATTGCATACATTGACCGTTGTATTTAATTTGAATGTACTCCGTAGCGAAGTGCGGGTTTTCAGCTAGTCTCCATATATAGAACTCTTTCTGATTAATTTATAGCTTTAATGATTACATTTTTGTAACAATTTTATATTTTAATACCTTACATATGTACTTGTATATGTCTGTACAGTGAAACTTCTCCACGCCGGCCAGTCATGGTTGTCGTGTTGCATGTCGTAATTATTTATTTTGGGCGTGATTCGTAAATTATTTTGGTCAGTACAAATTATTTTATTTTTAGAAATTATTTGGGTGCGTTGTGTTTTAAGATTTATTTGGTTGAATACAACCAAAAGCTCAAGACAATTTGGCAAACGAACAGGTCAAACAAATTTTGCTTCTAAACCTTTCTTTAGATCATCTGCAAAAACAGAGATGACTGACTCCAAAGTTACAAGATAAAATTAATTTATTTACAACATTATCTATTTACAATTTAACTCAACAACCGAATCACCAAATCTTAGTACATAGTTTACACATTTTACTAATCTTTTATCATTTCTTCTCAATTCATATCGAATGACATGTATTTAATTAAACCTACACCTTTTGGATTCAGGGAGCATAAATTTATTTATTTTAACCTAAGGCAAAGGACTACTCTCTCTCAAAATCTATATTCTAAAGAACAAACATTTGTCCCGCACTACATCATTCAAATTTTCGAGGTTGGGTCTGAACAAGACAAAAATGATTTGGCACTCACTCAATTGGATGCTAACCACACTGGAACACGGGTGATGATCTCATCATTAGGCTTGGGATCTCCTTTCTTTCTCGGGTAGCATGCACTCAAAATCTTTATACGGTTGTAGGCATCTATCGTCTGCTTCTTCCGCTCCTTTCACCTCCGGAGGACTCAATCGGAACACCAACGGGAAATTGCCATTCTCTCCACCTCTATTCTCAAATTATTTATCGGTGAAGGCAGCAACCATATTTTCGTCATCAGCAAAAACAAATTTTAGTCTCAGGATCAGGAAGCATACATATCTCATCTCGGCACGCATCAACCGAATTTCTGCTCCGCTAAACGGCATCTTTCTTTGGGAAACTCCCCAGGCAAGATCAATTTTTCTCGATAGTTAAGATAACCACACTTCATCACCTGCGATGCTAAGCACCGGGAAAAAGGAACCCGGGCCCGCATGCAGAAGTGAATCCTCGAAAAAACTCTAAGTCTTCTATTTATTTTATTTTTTTACAACAATGCCCACGCCTTCTCATGACTCCTAATCCATCCAGGAAAGCTTTCAAAAATCCACCACTTAGCATCACTTTTCATTTCTTTCATTGGATAATCCCATAACCCATGACGCCTTCCTTGCGTCACAAAACAGACCACCCAAAGTCCAGTCCACGTGTTTTGCGGTCTACCTCCCAAACAGACCCAATAAATTTGTTTACAATAGGGTATTTTACTTTAACGTCAAACTCTGGTGCCATCTCCTTATCTACGTCTGCAATCAACCTACCCCCACCGCGCACCGCCGCTTTTAAATTGGCTAAGGCACAAAGACGACTGTTCCGTCCTCTAATCAAAGGCGGCTTCCTAACTTTCTAACCAAAATGTGATGAAAACAGCCTTCGATCACTTTACCTCTCTAAAAAATTTAATTTTTCTTTAAAATCGAAAGCGCTTCATCACACCAGGTTCATTCAACATTAAAAGCACTGCACTCTGAATCAACTTTACGTTTTTTAGTAGCCATTTTGGGGTTGAAATATTTTACGAATAACCCAAACAAGCACTAGCTACGCTATACTTTTAATACTTTCACCACTATTCACAATGATGCTATATGTCCGCAATCTTTCCATACGCAATCAATAATATTAAAACTCGCGCAAAAGAAAAAGCCGCTGGCTGGAGCTTAAAATGCGCAGTCTGCCATATGTGAGGTCTAATTCACCTATATTGGATTCCCATATGTCTGCTCCACGAGAAAGAGATAACGCTAGTTGGCGCCAGTCTACAGCTATAACAAACAAAGAACTTCCGCTTTTAACACTTTACCGATTGAAAGCTGTCTGTGCTTGCTATTTCCGTCGATTTATGTTTTGTAGAACAAAAATAGAGGAAGTAAAAAGATCATCAGTCCTTTGAAAAAACGGAAGAAAAAAAATAATATTTAAACAAAGTAGAAAAGGAGATGGATATATAATATATAAATATATATTTTCTTTTAATTTCCGTCGGACCGGCAAATTACAATTCTATCCGCGGGCCGTAGTTTGCCCATCCCTGCCCTATACCTTCCTAAAAGAAATTCTGGTTCCAAATAGGCATCCTGTTTGAGAGATAAATTGAAATAAATAGAAAATACACGCTTACATAATGAAATGGAGGTTTATTTACATTTGACATAGGTATGGAACTTAAAATCTAATAAAAAAACGCGTCTCGATTGTACAAAATATTAAAAAATGTCCCCCCCCTATAAAATTCCCCTAAAAACTCCACTTTTCGTCTAACTTACCTCCAAATTTAGGGGGTAAACCCCCAAGTTGGCAACACTGGATGCTGGTAAGCTTCCGAGAGGTCCTAGGCTTGAAATCGGTTGTTATAGTCAGAGTGGCAGCAGCGTACGATGCAAGTCAGTGGACGTGCTACACAGATTTTCCAGCCTGTTAAGCTAACCTTCCGATCCTCCCAAGCATACATAGGGCTCAGGGTTTCATGAATTAGAAAAAGCTTCTGAAAAGGAATTGTAACAATAATGCCCAGGCAAAAATTACTTATAGCTCAAAATTGTCTACAAGAAGTGGTAGTTTAAATATTTTTGAATAACTATTAGAAATTTGCGTGATTCTCATTTCTATCAGAAAATGTGATAACTAGACCCGAACTAAAGACAAAAAAGAGATCAAAAAGACATGTCAGAAAAAATACTTCATGATGTCAGGTGCTTGTTGGGACCTAGTACGTTAGCACCACTAGGTTTCAGCCTAGGCCAGAGTCTCGATACTGTTTGCTCTGAGGTGGCAGTGTTAGCTCACCTGTATGAAAGTGGGCAGCGGAATTGCAGTACAGATGAGTCAATATCCCTCGGACAAGGTACCCACGTTAGAAAATGAATAAATAAATATATATGTAATTCCAGTAGATCGACGTCATCTATATATATATAACAGTTCCGTAACTGACTCACTCGCTGACTGACTGACATACAACGCACAGACCAAACCGCTGGTACCTAAAGGGCTGAAATTTTGCATGGCGATTCTTCTTATGGTGTAGGGGTGCACAAAGAAAGATTTTTGAAAAATTCTTCTTAGATCTTGATGAAAACAGCCTTCGATCACTTTTTCTCTCTAAAAAATTTAATTTTTTTTAAAAATCGAAAGCGCTTCATCACATAGGTTCCGAAAAAAAAGTGACCGTTTGGAGGGGTGGCCGTCGAAAAGGGGTTTCCTCCATAACAGTGGCTCTATGGAGTCTTGTAACTGGTTCTCTGTGAAATAAGGCCTTTGAAAGGGTTGGCCGGCTTGAGAAGTTTCACTGTATATCTATCTTTAAGTGTGTATATACATGTATAAGTATATGCGTGTATATGCATGGATATGTATGGATATACGTGTTGTTGTTCTTGTTGCTTATGCCCTTTGACAGTAATATCAGATCAAGTCCCGAAGGATATGGGCAATGAAGGTGCGGCTCCTGTTTTGAATCAGCACCACAAGGATCGGAGTCCGACTTGGCTAAATGACCGTTCCCGTAATTTTGAACCGAGTCAAGTGACGAGACCGGAATACTTGACCCCGCACCTCCAGAGGTAAATTTGAGAACTTGGAGGACATTGTAGCCACGCCCTATTTTACGTGCCCCGGCCACCATTAGTGAACACGGCGGTAGATTTGCAGCGACGAGCATCGAACCAGGGACGTTCAGACCCCTGGCCCGCTGCTCTTACCAACTGGGCTACCACGCCCCTATGGATATACGTGAATATGCATATACACTGGTGTTCAAAAACAATTACAAGATAAAAAGAAATTTTTATATACCATGTTTTTAAATTTTCTGTTGAATCATATAAACTTGACAAATCTATGTATTAATAAATACTTTTTAAAATTTTTTGATGAATCATCCCATCAACTTGACAGAAAATGAAGTTAATTGGAAGTTAACTTGCGTTTAACTTTTCGTTCTCTTCCCGTCCGATTGATGGCTGCACCAGTCTACAAAACAAAATTAACCCAAAAAGAATTCAATTCTGCTTAAAGATAGCTAAAAGTATTAAAATAATGCATTGTCATCGTGTTCTGAGCTATTCTAAAAGTTTCAAATGTCTAGCTAGTCGGGAAGTTAGTTAAAAATCGATTGCAAGATTTGTACCAGACAAACACACACACACACAACAAACAAACAAGAGAGCGAGTTAATATAAACATGGTAATAAGGTAATTTGCACATTTGTCGAATTTCTGGAAAACTAATAGACAGATTTTGATGAAACTTCTCATGGATACACAATTATAGAAGAGAAAAAAATTATACCACAAAACATGGTATTCCCTCATGATCATCAGTTAGGTGGATGGCGAGCTGCAACTGCTACTCCCAGACATGTTCAGTAGGGTTTAGGTCTTGGTATCTGGCTGTCCAATTCATCCGGTGAATATCCTCGCTTTCAAGATAATCGACTAGGTGAGCCTTGTGTTGTCGTCTATAAAAATTGACCGAGGGCCAATTGCGTCCCTGAAAAGTCGAACATAGGGCCATAAGATCTCATCCCTTTACCTCTCACCGGTCAGGGATCTTCTTTCAAACACCTGGAGAAGTGTGCTGACGTCCAACACGATGCCTTCACAGACCATCACACACCTGCGCTTCCATAGTGGTCCCTTTGTGGGATGTTGGAGGTAATGTTTAGGATCCCAGGTTCTCTCCAGATAAAGGTACGTCGAGAATCAGGCTGTCCAGGCTGAATCGCGACTCGTCTGTGAAGACCCACTGAAGTCTGGTCGAAGGCTGATGGTGTCTGAATCATGTTAACCTTTAGCTTACGGGGCACATTTTTCCAATTTCTTCTTTAGAACGGGAAATTTCATACCCACTTTGTAAGAACTGCCATTTAGGGTATATATATATATACACAGTCGTAAGTAGGCAGAGGCACTCGCCCAACGCCCACTTGGTAGGGGGGCCCAAAATGCTGTATTTGTTTTATTATTTTCCAAACCTAATGATTTAAGGGGCCCACTCCATAAATATAGTTTGTGAAATAGAATTTGACCGATATTAAAGAGTTTCATGTAAAGTCGAAAATTTTCAATTAAACTATTTTTATAGTAAAATGAAACATCAGTTGTTCAAGTGAACTCATAGCGTATACAGGGTGATTCAAAACTCCATGTACAAACTTTTAGGGAAGGGAGAAAACTCAAAAACAACACAGAATCACATAGGAATGTATGACCGGAAACGCACACCTGACGCTGGAGGACGCTGTTTACTTAATTGATACCATACCTCTTACCAACCCCACTGGATGGCCCGAAATATCGCATTTTTTCTGGAGGATGTAGAAAACTCAAAAACAAAACAGGATCACAAAGATACAGAAATGTTGGCTTTTCATTTCTGCTTCTTTGTTTATCCTCTAGCTATTTCTGCATCTTTGTTTATCCTCTAGCTGATCAGGTTTGCGTTTCTGGTCATACATTCCTATGTGATTCTGTTTTGTTTTTGAGTTTTCACAAAGACGCAGAAGCGTTGGCTTTTCATTTCTGCGTCTTTGTTTATCCTCTAGCTATTTCTGCATCTTTGTGTATCCTCTGGCTATTTCTGCATATTTGTTTATCCTCTAGCTATTTCTGCATATTTGTTTATCCTCTAGCCATTTCTGCATCTTTGTTTATCCTCTAGCTAATCAGGTTTGCATGTAAGGTCATACATTCCTATGTGATTCTTCTTTGTTTTTGAGTTTTCTACCTAGTCGAGAAAAATGCGATATTTCCGGCCATCCGTGGGGTCGGTAAGGGGTATGGTCCGATTAAGTAAACAGCGCCCTCCAGCTTCAGGTTTCCGTTTCCGGTCATACATTCGTATGTGATTTTGTTTAGTTTTTGATGTTTCTACCTCCCCTAAAAGTTTGTACATGGAGTTTTGAATCACCCTATATACGCTATGAGTTCACTTGAACAACTGATGTTTCATTTTACTATAAAAATAGTTTAATTGAAATTTTTCGACTTTACATGAAACTCTTTAATATCAGTCAAATTCTGTTTCACAAACTATATTTATGGAGTGGCGGTACTTCGTCCAATAGGCACAAATGCATATAAAAAGCGTGGAAACACTCCGTAACTCCTCTGAGAGAAATCTAATTGACCACTTCATTTGAGCCCGAAAAGAAGGAAAACTAACGAGTTAAAAGTCAATTTGTCACCATTTCAGTCGAGCGTGTCGTTTAAAGCGCGTTTTTGCCAGCTCCTAATGGAAGCAAATTGCCGCTGTGTTTGACAATTGTTTATGGATCATTAACTGTGCGAGGAGATTTTATTAATGTCAGTTTTACTAAAGTCGTCCGTTTCGCATGGCAACTAAAATTTAAATTAAGAAACTTATAACGCTTAAAGGAGTTCTTTACGCGTCGTGCTTTTATAACGTATATTTAGGCTAGGCTTTGCAGACCATTTCGGTGGTCCAATATTTATATTATTGTAGTTAGTTGTAAATATATTTTTTTAATTTATCCTTAATTTATGTTTATTTTATGTTAAATATCGTTTACTTGCTGTCATTGAGCTGTAGGTTTCAATAGGTGACACTTTGGCGACATTTTCGAGAAGGTTGGCAAGTTTGGCGACATATTTTTCGACTTTCTGGGTGCTTGGAGAACCGTTGCATCGGGCATCTTAGCAATTACTACCATTTTAGCACATCTTAGGTAGTACACCTGTGTATACGACTTCTTAAGTGGGATTAATTTGCGATGCCGTTCCTTCAATTCCTTAAGAGGTTCTCGCCATGATTATGCGCCATCATATACTAATCAACACATGGCGGACACTAAGAAACCCTAATTGGAAGAACTTCGGTGGGGGAAGAAATACCGATTGGACAAAGTCTATTTCCTGTCTGGACTCTGGCGAGCACATGTAAAAGGCGTTTCTCACAGATAACTCGGACGATTGAATGCAAAAAGAGGAGACGACCTCTATTTGCTAATTACAATTTTTAAGAGAACGGTGGACCTTTATTTCAGCAAATCTCGTCATTGTAATACTGATTGTGTTATTGTAAATAATATATATATTTCTGTAGATTATTAGTACCAAAATAATTTTTTTCATGTAAAAAATCATTTATGAAGCTTCTACAGAGTAATTTATAATGGGTAAGTGTAGTAATAAATTTTAAATATGTATTTCTCAAACCAGATTTTTCAAGATTTTTAGATTTTTTAAATGCTCCATGCTACTTAATTTTTCTTCAAAATTCATGAAATTGATAAGGAAGAATTCCGATGCTGTTTACAAAAAAACTGGGTATGCATTTTACAATTCGACTTCATTAAGGTAATTAAATTTGATTTATAACTTTTCAAAAGGCAAAATTTTGATGAAAATCGGGATAGAATTCAGAAAAAAATCTCTCAAAAATTAACTATTCAAGGGATTAAATAATTGATACCCATATTTGTTTGTTATACAGTTTAAAGAGATTAAAATGCAAAATCGAGGAAATATCTCAAAAATTAAGTAGCAAGGAGCATTTTAAATTTTTTTTATAAATTTCAAATTTTTTAAAAAGTCTTAAAATTATAATGAGATTGGAAATTTCTTTTAAGGTATTCTATTTATTTCTAGTGAAATGTGCATATGTACGAAATTTCGTATTTCTATGATGAAAACATGGTATGCTAAAATTTTTTTGATGAATTATCCCATCAACTTGAAAGAAAATGAAAATAATTGAAAGTTAACTTGCGTTTAACTTTTCGTTCCCGTCCCGGCCGATAGATGGCTGCACCAGTCTACAAAACAAAATTAACTGAAAATGAATTCAATCTTGCTTAAAGATGGCTAAAAGTATTAAAATAATGCATTGTCATCGTGTTCTGAGCTATTCTAAAAGTTTCAAATGTCTAGCTAGTCGGGAAGTTAGTTAAAAATCGATTGCAAGATTTGTACTGGACAAACACACAAACACACACAAACAAACAAAGAAAAAAGTGAGTTAATAAAAACATTGTAATAATGAATCCTGTTGCAAGGTGCAGAAAAGTCCGAGCTATCTGAAAATACCATTTTTATGGGATGGTGGGCATTTATGGGGCTGTCGATATTACACACATTCTCTCCATAAGTCAAGCGAATCCAGTAGGGTTAATACACATCTGCCTTAATACCTAATAAATTAGCATATGATTTACTTCTGAATGAATTAGGAGTCAATAACGCACAAAATAAAACAGTATCCGATTAATGTTTTCAACCGAAATAAAGTTATATTTAAATACGCGGGTGTGCACGTGAGATATTTTGGTATCCATAACTGTTACGTTGGCGATTCTCGTCATTTTGGAACACGTAATAGATTAAGCCATACTTACATATGGCTGATTTCAATGAAAATTTTTTGAAAGCACTGAGTGGAGACCTCCGTCTCCACTCAGTGATCTCCTTAATTGTACTTTAAAAGGAAAAATGGGTGGAATTTCGCTCAGAGCTGCTTCAAAACTGGATCAATTATCAGGAGTCGAAGATGATTGACTGTTATACTCCATGTTATACTTAGATGATTAAAATAAAAAAAGTAGAGAATGCGAATTTTACTTTTTAATAATTTACTACATTAAAAAATAAAATTAATATTTTTTCTGGTTGCATTTATTAAGAAATTTTATTATACTTTCATTATTCTAATTCCATCTCTTAACTATCGTTTTCATTATTGTTATTTAATTATGATAAAACAAACATTAAATAAATTTAATTAAAATTATTTTTATTCAGGCCAGGGTACGCCGATTTAAATGAGCTTGATTAAAATCAAAATTTCATTTTCACTCTTTTAACAATGTAATTTTGTATTGATTGAAAATAAAGTAAAATTTAAACAACCTACTTGCTATTTATATCAAATAAACCAAAAGAGAGAAAAAAAAGAGAAAAATATCTTGTCTAATATACTGCAAGAAATTACCCTTCCATGTTCCCAAATTTAACTAGCTAATTTTTTTCCCATGGGGGCATTCACCAAAGAGTATTCATAATATGGGTCATTCTCAAATAAAAGGAAATTTTATATCCTTGACTAAAAAATTGAAATTTAATTTAGTCTAACATGAATGTTTTCATTTTATTTTAAGAAATACTGTAATGAACTGCATTGTGCATTAGTTTGAAAATGGAAATATCATAATTCGAATATTTAAAAAAAATTAAAAAGTTGCAAATGTCATTACCATGGCATGTCCCTAACTTCAAATTTAATAATTCAAAATTATAGTTTTATTAAACTTCATCACCTTGGAATTATAAAGCATGAAGATCTCAGACAATTGTATAACGAAGTCTGCTGCAATCCCCTAACAGAAAGTTGCTTTTTTGGAGTGTGTTCAAAATGCTCGTCAAAGTAATTGATGTTTAATTCCAACGAAGCTGAAATGTTATATAATATAAGTTATTATCAGGGGAGTATAACAAAAAAATATACTTCCATAAAATGTATTGAAAAGGTTATTTTTCAGTAACAGAAAAAGAAAAGAAATGCAGTACCATTGGAAAACTAATTAATCATTTCATAGAATCTATTCCAAAACTATTGAAACACGAAAGAAATCATAGACATCAAAATGAAGTTATAACAAATTTGAAAAATAATATTTCCAAAGATGAAGTAGTTTTTCATGTAGATTACAGTGAAAATTATTTTTGTAAATCAAAAGCAGTACCCCAATCTTTTCATTTTGGAGGTTCTCGAAAGCAAGTCACATTACACACAGGAATGATTTATTATAAAACTGGAATAATTTATTATAAAACTTTATTTAAAAAATAGGGATTGTTAAAAAATAGGGGATTAAAAACAAAAAAAAATTTCACAGCTTATCTGAGAATGACCCATATAATAGGCATTTCTCTTTATCTTATTCTCTAGATAAAACTTCTATAATCAATAAAATCAGACTTAAAATCACAAACTTATCTATATACATGCATACTATATTAACAGTAATTATTAATACAAATCAACAAATTAAATGAATCTTTAATTAAGTATGAAAATATTACATTTTCCATTTAAATACACAGTTGAAATTACCTCCTATAATATTGCACACAACAATAGTTATCTTCAAGTCATCTTAAGTATTAGATGTTCGCTAATTGTGCATGCGCAAGCACGGGTGGTGCGAATAGCCTGTAAACTATTGGCACCGGTGGTGAGTTTCGCCACTGCGGACCTTTGTAGAGTTCTCTTAAGTGCATACTTTTTGTATGGCCTTTCCGAAGATGATCCGGGGCAGACTGTATCGGTCTCGGAGATCTAAGGCAGAGGCCAGATCGGGTCATGGGCCTGATACCAGTGATGAGCAGGAGGCTATCTCCGTCAGCCTGGTCTTAAAAACGAATTGAGCCTCCGATGCAGTTAGGATCTCAAACAGGGGTGAATCCTCTAAACAGTCCTCATTTGCTAGTAGGTCGGCATGATCGTTGCCGAACAAACCCACGTGTGACGAGATCCACCGAAAAGTGATTAGCGCCCTTTACACGTACTCTCTTGGAGTGCTTGGAGTGTAAGGGATTGCGCGCGGGAAAACTTGCAGTACGCTCCAAAGAAGCTTTCCCTTCCTCTCCGACACCTTCACACGTGCACTCAATCGCGCGGGATCGTGGTTTCAAGCGAGAAAGAGCGTACGTGTAAAGGGCGCTATTGATTGAGAGTCAATCATGCGAGAAATGAGAAACGGAAAGTCGGTACTTGTTTTGTCAGTGATAAGCGGCCAGTTCATGAGATGTTGAATGGCACTCTTGCTGTCAGTTAAGATCCAGATTATGTTCCAGTGGAGATGATTCAGCATGAATTAAGGCCTCTCTAATGGCCATCATCTCTGATCTAAAACTAAGCTATTACCACTGAAAAATCTAAATCTATTTCTAAATTGCATCTTGACTTTTGAGGTCTTGATGAATACGCCGCTGCCTGCACAGCCCGACTCCTTGCTTACTCCCATACATATTTGGATTGCATCAGCTAGAATGTCATAGATGACTTCAAGAGCCAATTGTATTACTAAATAAGGATTTTGTAGAGTTTTATTTGTGGTATATAAGCATCTATAAAAATACAGTCTAACCCGCTTAATGGAATATCGGTTAAAAGAATATCCCGGTTAATGTAATAAATTTTCAATGTACCAAACCGTAGTAATTTGTTTCTATGTTAAATTTCCCGGTTAATGGAATATCATGTTTTGAAGCTATCCCGCTTAAAGGAATAAATTTTAGCCATGACGATATCAATCTTTTACTATTTCCCACACTACTTTTCAGAATTTTTTTCTGTAAAGTACAATAATGAACGTTCAGTAACTGAATGTCTTTCAAAGCAATTTTGTCACTTCGCAGAAATGTACAATCGCAGGAAATGACGATTTCTTGGATTTGAAAGGCAATTCACTGTAGTTTTTTCCTTTTGCTAGCCCCCCTCCCCCGTATTGCTCGGCCGCTTAGCCTACGTTTCCCTATTTAGAGAATGAACAATAAGCTTCATCCCCAGGTGAAAGCTAGATATTGTGGGGGAGGGTGTGTGTGAAGGAAGTGTGAAACATCACCAGGTCCGTATCTTGAAGGGGATGGGGATTATCAACTGTAACGAATCTCTTCGGAGAAGCGCCACATTTAACTTGGGGGGTCTCTAGCCTTGGACATTTAACTGCACATTTTCTACAGCGATTAGTTCGACAGTTCGCTTTCTTGAAATCAGTCATCTCTCTTCTGCTTTACCACAATGTTTTCGAGACGAAAATATCTTACTATAAAAGAAAAAGTAAAAGTTATTGAGTTTGCAAAAGTAAATAAGTGTACGCAATTAGAACTCTCAAAAAAGTTTGAGATATCCCAAGTTCAAGTTTCGAAATTGTTAAAAAATAAAGAAAAAGTCTTGAACGACTGGAAATGCAACAAAAATCTTAATCGAAAATGAAGACGTACTGGAAAAGAATCTGAAGTTGAAGATGCTCTTCTTCAGTGGTTTGCTGAAAAACGAGCTTGTAATGTTCCTGTTAGTGGATTATTATTGAATCAGAAAGCTGAAGATTAAGCACAACAGTTAAATATAACTGATTTTAAAGCTACAAATGGTTGGTTGTGCAGATGGTAAGAAAGAAACCAAATTTCTTTCCAAAAACAATTCACTGTGGAGCAAGTGATGCTGATGAAGCCGCTGCCAGTTCTTGGGAAAATGTAGTATTACCTGCTTTATTACAAGACTACAAATCTTCTTGTATCTATAACTGTGACGAAACAGCGCTTTATTGCAACGCCTGATGGGACTTTGTGCTAAAAAAGTTGCTGGAGGAAAAATCCCGAAAGACAGATTGACAGTTTTATGCTGTAGTAATGCTGACGGCTGTCATAAAATATCTCTTTTTGTAATCGGGAAATCCAAAAACCCACGATGTTTTAGAGGTGTAAAATCTCTTCCAGTTAACTACGAAGCGAATTCAAAGGCTTGGAGGACTGCTAATTTCTTTCAAAACTGGTTAGTGTCAATTTACAATGAGATGAATAAGATGAAAAGAAAAGCTATCATTTTTATCGATAATTGTCAAGCTCATAAAGTCGACGTAAGACTAGAAAATGTAGCACTTCCTTTTTTGCCTCCGAATACTAGAGCTATTTTATAGCCAATGGACCAGGGAATTATATTGCTTTTTAAGAGGAATTATAGAAAAGAAGTCGTTAAAAAGATCATAGCCTGCATAGATGATACTAGTGGATTTTCTATCAATAGTTCAACTAGAAAAATTATTAGAAACATTTCAATTCTTACCACTGTTCATATGATGAACAAATCATGGAATAATATTTCCTCTGAAGTAATAAAAAATTGTTTCGTAAAATGTAGATTTTCAACAGACATAACAAATGATGAATTAAATGATGAATCAATAACAAACGCAAATGATTTACCACCAGAAGAAATGACAGAAGAAAATTTTTCCAATTTTGTAAACTCCGACAATGACTTGGTAGAATGTGGTGAAAATTTAGACCCTCAACTTAATCAAAGCAAAGTCGATGAAGATGAATTTGATGAAGAATGTATCGTTAAAAAGGTTCCGTCACATGTTGAAGTTCATAACGCTTGTGATATTAGAAGATGTTTCTTGGAAACGGAGCCAAATGCAGACTTTCATTTATTTTATAAACTAGAAAATCAAATAACAGATTTGCTGCATTCACAGATCAGTAAACAGTCTAAAATTTCAGCTTTTTTAGCAACAAATAAGTAAGTAACATTGTAATTATTTTCCATAAATTAAGGGAAATATGTATATTCTACAATAAAATTAGCCCATTTTTCATCGAATGTCTAAATTTTAATGTGTTTAAAGTATTTCTTACATTTAGTAAATCAATTATTTGTAAATTATAATAGTTTAAATATGCCTATAGTTGGGGTAATTTTTAATGTTTTCTTGGTTTAATTGTAACTTGAAACATTATGGGCGTGAAAATGTGATCCCGGATAATGGAATATCCCGCTTATTAGAATAATTTTTCGTGGCAAATTTGCTATTCCATTAAGCGGGATCGTACGTAGTAACTTTAATTTAGGCGGTTAAGTTTTTTTTTCCTTCTTTAAGGGTTGCACTAAAGTTCTCGAATAGCTCGTTTCCACTGCCAAGTGCCAGTGGAAATTTGAAATTTAGATATTGTTCATCTTCAGTCGTTCAAAGGGTTGATACATTACAATGTTGTGTTTGAGAGTCAGGAAAAGACGATACATTTTTTTATCACTTAAAATAAACTATCAAAACATTAACGTTACTCAATTTAAACGTGTTTTCTCTTCCCTTAATGAAATCTTGTTAATAGAAAATCCCACTTAATATTAAAAGGTATATATATATATATATATATATATATATATATATATATATATATATATATATATATATATATATATATATATATATATATATATATATATATATATATATATATATATATATATATATATATATATATATATATATATATATATATATATATATATATATATATATATATATATATATATATTAGTAAGACTTCTCTATGGCAGGCAATCGTGGTTCTGAAAAAAAGCGGCCTTCAAAGAATAGGGGCGGTTTCCGTATATGTGTATATATATATAATTAGGATATACTCAAATAGGTATAAGTGATTCTAAACTCCTGCACAGATGAGTATATACTCATAATATATACACAAAATGTCTGAATATATATTCGTATGTGTATGTGAGTAATGCATCTAAGTACATGTGCATGCATGAGTGCATGTACATATGTATATGCATGTATGTGTGTGAGTACATATGCGTATATTTGCAGTATATTATAAGTGTATTTGCATATATACTGGGAATAATACAGTATTACTCGCTAAACATGTTGCTCAGCTGTAACATTTATGGACCGATCGCGGCAGAGCACACCTGTAGAATTCCGACCGTCTAGATCCTCCAATCAATCAGAGGTGAATGATGGAGGGGAAGGTTCGACATCGCATTTTCGGTTCTCCACCAGTGTATCGATCCATTATCGACGACCTGTTATGAATCAATAATAAATGACAAACCGCCGGTTCGTTACGAGACGTTTTGCGGGAAGAATTCCCACCTCGTGCTGGCCGAAGGAGTTCTGCCACGTACGAATGGGGAATTTTGGTGGCAACATGTTTCTGGTGATACCCGCGGGTGTGTTGGGATCGAGCGTCGTTTGCCTCGCTGAAGGTGAATTAATTATTTATTGTTTGTAAATTTGGGACCTAACCACCAATTCTACCTATCTAACAGACTGTTCTGTCTATAATCTAACTATCGGTTCTATCTATCTATCTATCTAACTACTGGTTTTATCTATCTATCTCAATACCGATGCTACCTTACTGCAGGTTCTATGAATCTGACTACCTGTTCTATCCATCTGTCTAAACACCGGTTCTATCTAACTACAGGTTGTATGTACCTAACTATCGGTTCTATCTATCTATCTATCTAACTAACTACTGGTTTTATCTATCTATCTAAATACCGATTCTACCTAACTGCAGGTTCTATGTATCTTGTAAGAATCCGTTACGACCTTTCCGAATAAATCACCCAGACAGCCGGACCTCCCACAGCAGGTGACCAGCGAACAGTTCTATCGATCAGCATCAAGGTGTCTGGAAGCAGAGAATAGTGTTGCTCCTAGCCGCCGCCCCTGAGGAGATGTAAACTAATGACTATTTCGACGTGAACTAATGATTTTCAGATCAGCTGAATTATAAGAACCGACCACATGGCTTCGTTATCAAGCGAATCACAGCCAACGGACATGACGTCAGAAATTGCGCCAGCCAACCTAAACTTTTGCAGTCACGTGACCGGAAGCACGTTTGCCAACGCCGGGAGAAGAAATCCAGTTTTTGGACAGACTTGGTCGAGACTCTCATCTAGAGAGCACCTTTCGTCTAAGTTGTCCTGGAGCGACCGACTTCATCCTGAACTTTATTTTTCAGAGCAGCCCGCTCGAAGCTTCTCGTCAACGAATACTTCACCCTGAAGTATAGCTATCTCCGAGCATCCTGCTCTACAGGCTTCCGTTAGCTCGTTACTTCATCAAGAAGTTATCTTCATATTTCAGAGCAGCCCGCTCTATAAGCTTCTCGTGATTTAGAACTTTACTTACGAAGTTATTCTATTTTCAGAGATGTACGCTCTAGAGGCTGTGTACCAACCTTCTAATTCCGCTGTGACTGTACGTGCATCTTCTCATCGAAATTATTTGGCCCTCTATGTCTCCCAGTTCCCTCTATGTCTAGAGGTAGATCAACACAGGTGTAAATAGTGTAAAAAGTTTCCGACTTAAATTTAATAAAATTGTATTTTAATGTAGTAGACTGACTCTGAACATATTTAGTTACCCGGAGTCTGAAGTTATCACAATCTACTACCTGTTCTATCCATCTATCTAAACACCGGTTCTATCTAACTACAGGTTGTATGTACCTAACTACCGGTTCTATCTATCTATCTATCTAACTAACTACTGGTTTTATCTATCTATCTAAATACCGATTCTACCTAATTACAGGTTCTATGTATCTAACTACCTGTTCTATCCATCTATCTAAACGCCGGTTCTATCTAACGACAGGTTCTATGTATCTAACTACCGGTTATATCTATCTATCTATCTAACTAACTAACTACCTATTCTACCTATCTATCTACTAAATACTGATTCTATCTAACTAACTGCCGATTCTATCTATCTATCTATCCAACTACCTATTCTACCTATCTATCTACTAAATACTGATTCTATCTAACTAACTGCCGATTCTATCTATCTATCTATCCAACTACCTATTCTACCTATCTATCTACTAAATACCGATTCTGTCTAACTACAAGTTCTATGTGAATTCGTAAGCATTACTCTTGCAGCGTGAATGGTGTACCGTCCGAAATTAGTTATTTTGTCATAGGACAGACTGAGTGACCCCAGTGTCAAGTTGCGGTTTTCGAAGGGGCCTTTTTAAAATCGAAAATCTCTTTTATATATATATATATATATATATATATATATATATATATTTCAAAATTAAGCTTCTTATTTTCAGTTCCTTAGACGCCTATACCCTTTAATTTGTGTGTTTTCCCTCCTTATTGTATCTTACTTTAAATTCGCCAATGTGTTTTCAGCCAGTGGGAGGAATGGAACCATTGAAATCGTACAATTTTTAAATGTCCCATTCCAATGTATAAAGTTGAAATTTTGTTACAGATTTCTATGCAACTGCCTAGATTAGTCAGTCTGTCGACTGGTTTACCGACATGGCTATCGACTGATCGAACCACCGGTTATTCTATCTATCTATCACTCCGCCGGTTCTTTTTATCTAACTACCGGTAGTTCTATCTACCGCACTACCAGTTCTACTATCTAGCTACCGATCGCTATATGTATCTAGCTACCGACTGATCTATGAATCTAGCTACCGACTGATCTATGTATCTTAGCTACCAATTCGTCTATGTATCTTAGCTTTCAATTATTCTATGTATCTTAGCTATCAATTGCTCTATGTATCTTAGCTACCGATTGCTCTATGTACCTTAGATACGAATTGGTGTATGTTTCTTAGCTACAAGTTGGTCTGTGTATCTTATATACCAATTGGTCCATGTTTATTATATTGACCGATTTGTAGCTATCTAGCTATTGACTGATCTATGCATCTAGCTACCGATTGATATATGCATCTTAGCTACAAATTAGCCTATGTACCTTAGCTTTCAATTACTCTATGTATCTTAGCTACCAATTGTTCTATGTATCTTAGCTACCGATTGCTTTATGGAACTTAGCTACCTATTGCTATATGTATATTAGCTACCAATTGGTTTATGTATCTTAGATACCAATTGGTCCATGTATCTTATATAGACCAATTTGTAGCTACCTAGATATTGAATGATCTATGTATCTAGCTACCGATTGGTCTATAAATATAGTGATCAGTTGATCGATGTATCTGACGAACGATTGATCTCTATCAGTATATATATATATATATATATATATATATATACATATATTTATAGATTACAAAAGTCCGAAAATAATTCACTGTAAACATATACTAAACAAAATCCACTCAATCCAATGTTGATTTATCCTAAATAAAAATAAAGAAAGATGGTACTTTCATGATAGAAAATAGCCGTGAATTAGTTAAATATTTTAAGGGAATAGATGATGTGGTTGATATCTGTACATATGATTTTGAGGATTTGTTTCATTCCATAGATTTGGCTGATTTAATGCAGGTTATAATGATAGCATATAAGCGTTATGAATTGCAACAATTTTATAGGTATAGCTAAATATAGGAATCTATTAAATCTGGCACTGAATGAGACATATGTATATAACGGCAATAGTCTTTACAGACAGCGAAAAGGTATTCTAATGGGTGGATCATGCTCTACTATATTATCTAATATATATCTATACCATTATGAAAAAATGTATAATATTCAAAGGGACACGATGTTGTTTAGATACGTGGATGATTTAATTTGGATATAACGGAATAAAATTCATAGTTTTGATTTCAGTTTTTATCATAGTGGACTATCTTTAATTAAAAATCAGGATTAAAATCAGGATTTAAATCTTAAGTTAGTTAATGGAGGCATTATACACTTTTACACGAAAAACGCGATGATTTTGGTTTCCAAACGCACAAGATGACGAATTGGAACTCATGTGTACACGTTTCTATATTTCGAAATATAATAATAAATCAATTTAATCGATTTTTATACCTTTACTCAAGGGAAGTAGACTTAAGGGAACAGTTGTCTAGATTTATAACACTGGCAAATTCTTACGGATACCCAAAGAATTTTATAAAACGAATAACTCGAGAGTACTTCAATATGACATCAATCGAATTTAACAGACTTAGAGTTACTGCGATTTAACATCTATCGTATATTACAAACATCAGGGAGGATGATGTATCGTTTTTGGTAATGTGATTGGTGTCTATTGTGGATTGTAAAAGAGGTTTGTAATAGTGTATGTTTTAGTTGTGTTGATTAATATTTTCAAAAACTAGCTGTATTATATTATATTATAATTCCAGTGTTCTTTCTCTATTTTGTTTCATTTGTATTCCAATTGAGTAGTATGTATGGTTGTGCGATGTCCTGGCTACCGGGAGTGTTTGCCTGGCATTTGAAACTAGTTCAACCGGGGTAAGACAGGTCGCAACCCCTGTCTGGCCATTTTTGGACATTGCTTCACAATTTTTCTTTTTTTTTCTTTATTCTTTTTTCATTAACATATTTTGATCTTTTGTAATTAATATATATATATATATATATATATATATATATATATATATATATATATATATATATATATATCCATTTCTTAGATTTAAAAAGAAAAAATGATTCCCAGATTTTTCGGAATTCGGAAACTGTCGACTCCAAACAAACGCTCAGAAGTTTTCGGGTGAGTGGTGGATACGTTTAAGCTCGAATTATCATTCTTCGACGCAACACTCCGGAAATGTTTGTCTTCGCAGTCTGACACGATAATCTACGGGGGGGTCGCCCGTCCTGAAACGCTGCCAAGGATTAGAGTCAACATCGTGAAGCGTTTTCAAGACGGCATGTTCAGTGGGAGTCGAACGATCCTACTACAAATGATACTCTAAGCGCTGTGTTTCTCTCTTTCCTTTTTTTCCCCCGCTTCTGAGATTGACTTCTGTACGGCAGCTGGAGTCAGTACTGAAAACGCACCCGGGAGTGAAAAAACTCGAACGATTTTAAGATAAACGTATGGGATGGGATCATGCGCGTCGCAGCGTCAGGGATTTTGTTAGAGCTAAGGCATATGTACTTGTATATGTATGTATATGTATGTATGTATGTATGTATGTATGTATGAATGTATGTGTATGCATGTATAGTATGTATGTATGTGTGTATGTATGTATGTATGTATGTATGTGTATGTATGTATGTATGTGTATGTATGTATGTATGTATGTGTATGTATATGTATGTATGTATCTGTACGTATGTATATATATGTATGTATGTATGTGTATGTATGTATGCATGTATGTGTATGTATATGTATGTATGTATGTATGCGTATGTATATGTATGTATGTATCTGTACGTATGTATGTACGTATATGTATGTATGTATCTGTACGTATGTATGTATGTGTATGTATGTATGTATGTGTATGTATGTATGTATGTATGTGTATGTATATGTATGTATGTATCTGTACGTATGTATATATATGTATGTATGTATGTGTATGTATGTATGTATGTATGTGTATGTATATGTATGTATGTATGTATGCGTATGTATATGTATGTATGTATCTGTACGTATGTATGTACGTATATGTATGTATGTATCTGTACGTATGTATGTATGTATATGTATGTATGTATGTATGTATATGTATGTATCTATATATATATATATATATATATGTGTGTGTGTGTGTGTGTAATATCTTAAATATTATGCCCTCCATTCTAGCATTTAAACTCTCTTTCCTATATCCAGTCCCCAGCAATATTAATTTATCGATTTTAAACCCTTAGCCACAGAATTTCCCATGAATCGCATGCCTTTGCATTTCTACACGTGTACATGTCCGAATTCAGGAGTGGGTTAGCCTAGCGAGACCCCTAAATCTGCTTACCCTACAAATATTAGCCACATGTTTTTCTCACCCTCTCGCGTTCAATGTTGAAAGGTGATATTATTCCGAGCCGTTCTTCTGGAATAAACGGATGTATTTTCGCTCTAATAAGCGATGTAGTATAAAGTTTGGCCCGATTGCATTTAAATCTAATTTTTATTCCTTCCAGGCTGAGTCTAGCTCCAGCCATGTAAATATCAGCTAGTTTTCCATTTCACGTTATAATTTAAGGACGAGATGTAATGGGGATATTATATATATATATATATATATATATATATATATATATATATATATATGGGACAGGATAGCCGCGTGGTGATTTAAAGTAATTACTATTATAATTTATACTAACATTTAATGAATACTTATTTGCAAAATAAATTATTTACAAGGTTTCGTCGTTAAATATACCTTATTGCATAGGCAAGTTAAGGAGCAGACGTCTATTGCTATCAGACAAAATACGTCATCGTTAATCTCCGTCTACTCGCTGACTGGGGTTGCCAGATGTCTACTTTAGTTGAGCTGGAACGGTGCAAACGGATTATAGTGTCCTCTACCGGTAAATTAATTATTCAGGTACCATACTCCGATGAAGCCTCAGGTACCACACACACACACACACACACACACACACACATCACACATATATATATATATATATATATATACAGTGGAATCTTGATCGATCGTTCCCCGCGTCATCGTTTTGCCGAATATGCCGTTCATTTCACCTAGTCCCGACGATCATATTGTTTGGTATGTTCCCGCATCTATTGTTTTCCCACATTTATCGTTCAGTACAGTCGGTCCCTTGAAAAACGAAAGATCGAGATTCCACTGTATATAATATGTATAAAGTATATGTGTGTGTGTG
>OU015502.1:44580877-44720877 GCA_907164885.2 Dolomedes plantarius | reverse complement strand
CATCACAGGCCGTTCGCACAGCTGTTTTTTATGCGTGCCTAACACGTCCGTTTTTTGTGATACACGTACCGTTCCAACGCTCTTTAGGGTTTTCGCATGGGATTAGCATTTTACGACGGGAAAAAGTGATCGTTGCCATTCGAAAATTTCGAGTTTTGTGTACCTATAACCGTAACCGTGAGCGTCACTTGGTTGCCGTTCTCAGAATCCCGAGCTCATACCTCTGAATAGCTATATCTGAAATCTCATCTCGATTGGTTGAACGGAACAGCTGCTAGACTTCCATATATCGGCAAAGTTTTTTTATGACCACCCTGTATGTCCCGTAGAACATTTATAGTGACAAAATAATCCTCTACCAGGTAAATTATTTCAAAGAAAATACCTGACGAGGTCTCCTTGGTATTTTCGAGAGCGCTTTCGTGGCACTAATAATAATTATTCATAAGTTTGCCGATTAACCGTATTTTGACGCGACTGTTTGCAGATTAGAAAAAAAAATCCTTCGGTCATCTTCTAATCTGGGCCATTATCTCTCTTTTGTATGGACTGGATTTTTACTTCGGAGAGCTGTAAAGCATTAGGAGGTTTTGGGAGATTTTTGAAACGCGAACAGAGCTTCGGGAAGCGGGGAATTAGATTTTTTTTGTGGCTACCAAAAAAAAAGGAGGCTTTGTTTGAATCTTTTCATATTAAAATGTGCATGGAGTGAAGAATTAAAAACTGTAAGCCTCCAGTTTAGTGGCGGATAATGGGTTTTCTGCTTATGATTTTATAAGGTCTTGGTCGAGTGGTTTTTTTTAAGTTGTTTTTACTAAAGTAAGGTGTTGATGAATTGATTAATGTATCTCTCTTCGTTAAGATGTCTGTTTTGGAGCAAAATTTCGATTTTTTTTATTATTATTGCTCTGTCTCAGAGGTCAATCTTTTAGGATTCTAAAACTGGTTTACTTTGATTCGTATGGTCAATGGATGAGAATTCATGGCCAATTTAATAAACCGAAAGCGATAGTAAGAGATGAAGGAGCATCTTTATATACATTTTCAAAAAAATCATTTTTCAGTTACTTTTGTAAGCGATAATGCTCATCATTTCATTTCAATATATTTCGATGAAATTTTGTAATAGCGTTTGACATAATTTTTGAAACAAAAGTGCTCCAAACGTAGTCAGATAGCATAAAACAACTGCTAATGGAACTCTTTCGCGTTGGAAGTGAAACTTCTTATGATATCCTTTATGCAACGCTAGGTGGACGCTGTGATGAATCAGAATTGATTCTCCCCAATTAACGCAATCCTTTCCTAAAATTAACGATCTCTAGTGAACCACCGGCTACATAAACATGCGCTCGTAGCCACCGGCAGAGGGCACAGCAACAAAGGGCGTCCCGAACAAAAGACTGTTGACAGTGAAGCCGAAGATACCCAGCGCCAATAAGTCTGCGGTGTGACGTTAAAATTGAAAGCCTGATTCGCTTCGCACCCTACTGATTGATGAAGAAGCCTCGTAAAATTAATAGTGCGAGATCACCTCTGAGTCTTCAGCGGGAAAAGATAGACCAATAACAGTCCCTAAAGATGATGTCACCTTTAAAGCGCACCACTTAAAATCATTTTAATTTTCCAGCGATCGGAGCGCCCAATCCAAAGTGAGATCGCTGAGAAAAATTAGCGTTAGTTAGCCTCTTAGTCTCAAGGTGAGAAGTAGCTCACTCCGGCCAGTGCGGTCGTGATAAAATTGTTTCTCTAACGGAGAACTTGTCTTAGAACCGTAGGTGTTCTTAGTTGATTCATACCTAGTGCTAGTTCGAATCATCTAGAGATAGTTAAGTCTCTAAATTCCTGTGTGGTAGGAATTCGTCTTTCGACACCCAGTCGATCAGCTTCTAACGGAAGCATTATATCGTGATAGGAGAGAGAATAACTCTCCTGATTCCTGACATGAGAGGAAGTTTATTCGACCCCGTTCGACCAGCTTTTAGACAAAGCTCTGTATAGCTATCGGAGCTAACTTGAAAACTCGATCCCAGACGGATCTGACTTTTAGCTCGACATTCTGTCATCTTGACTTTTGAAAGAAGTTCCCTCAACCAGTCAAATAGGCTCCAGTATAGGGAGCCAGTGGACGAGCTTATCATGAACTCAGACTTATATCTGAAGTGCCGACTAGAATCGTGTAAATTCTATCTGAACTGTATCTGCTCATGCGGTGTGAAGTTCCTGAACTTTGACAACTTGCAGGAATCCTTAGAGTGCTTTATGTTAAAATACTATTCCTTGATTTCATCATTCTTCAATCAGTGTAAATAAAACATCCTTATTTAGTGTCATTTAGTCTGGTCGCCATTTTGTTAACCGCCACTAGTCCGACGAAGTTTTACAAAGCATTCCTGTGTGGCGGAGAGATTGTTTCGGGGCCAGTCACATGATCCTTCTCGCTTGGCGCAGCAGCTTGGCACGGATGGCGAGAACTGCTCTCTGTTCGCCAATTGATGTTTGATCCGAAATACTTGCTTTTAGCGAGTCTGTTCTATTGAAACAGTGTATGAATCAACCTCATAATATTGACGCTCTGTGAATAATGTATAGAGATAGTTTGGTGGAAATCCTATTTATAAGTTATGCGCCGCGTATGAACAGAAGATCCGTTAAGTTTGTTAGGACCTCAGACGGATACGCATGCAAGTAAAGAATTCGACGAGACGCTTTTGACATTTGGCACTCCATAATTGTTGGAATTCTGGTTGCAACTTTAACTATCCCCAAAAAGTTGTAACGTGGTACGTTCCGAACCGGTTTTTTATTTTCTGATTCGTTCGGAAATGCATTCTCCTTTTTTCACTGCATACTGTATGCAAATTTTCTGTAACCTTTCTATACTACGTGAGTGTTATCTATGAACGGAGATCCTGGAATAGTTGCTTTTTCCTTTTCTTCTTTCCTGTTGTAGAAACTATATATATATATATATATATATATATATATATATATATATATATATATATATATATATATATATATATATATATATATATATATATATATATATATATATATATATATATATATATATATATATATATATATATATATATATATATATTAAATCCCAAATAAAGGAATTTCTCATTACTGGTTTTCCGTACCCAACAACAATAACATTGGTATCCATTCGTAAAATTTCCCAGAACCTTATCATTTCTTCATGACATTACATTACTCATAACAAGTGAGATAAAATAATTTGTTGTAAGTTATAAGCAGAAAAAAAACGCTCAATTATCGACCGACTCTTGCACGAAATTTATCAGGACTTGACTGTCAGAATTGACCCGTTCTAAACATGGATACTGAAAACTGATAACTCTAACTTGACCTCTGACGATAACACTTTCGCAACCGTAAAGATAGTCACTATATCTACTACAAGGCTGAGATTTTAGGGAACTATTTTAAGTGAGACGACGTCAAACCCTGGAAGTTAGTTACCGAAGCATAAAAGTCTTTTATAGAACCGTGGCGTTAAATATTATTTATTCTTCGGCGAATGTGATATTAAATATATCTGAAATAAATGTAAGCTTTTTCTTTTGCATAAACTTTAACAACCATTGTACTTGTGTTTACGATACATGTTCAATACTTCAACGAGTTGTAATCATAAAAGAATACTGCATGATATTAATGCGTTTATTTTTTTAAAGCACTAGCTAAACACCCGCGTGCTGCGATGCGGAATAAATTACAACCATCAATCAAGTAATTTGGTTCGTTTAATTTCAATTAACTTTAGCAGTAAAGTTAAAGCATTCCTCAGAGGAATTAACCCTGTAATTGAGCGATCGTGATCCGACATTAAATATGGATTTCAGAATTTTTTTTAAAATTTGGCTGTTTAAGGTACCTTTCTACATTGAAATGGCTGTTTTGGTGCAAAATTTTGAAATCTTTTTCTTATTGCTCTATTTCAAAGGCCAATCTTTTCGGATTCTAAAACTGGTTTACTTTGATTCGTAAGATCATTGAATGAGAACTTGTGGCCCATTTAATAAACCGAAAGGGATATTCAAAGACCGGAAGGAGCATCTTTTAATGCATTTTGCATAAAACTCATTTTTCAGTTAATTTTGTAAACGAGAAGGCACGTCATTTAAAACGTTATCAATATATTTCGCTGAAACTTTGCAGTAGAGTTTTTCCTGTTACTCACTATGTTTTGAGATTAAAGCTAAACTATATGTGTCCATTTAATCTTTCTACTGGAACTTTAAAAAAAAAATTCTGTTTAAATCACTGTTTCCATTCTTTTTGGTCTATTCGGGGATTTTTGGAAATAGTGTAAAACTTTTTGTTCAGGTAAGTGCCACAGTAGTATATGGTATAAAGTAAATTAAACTATATTGAGTGGTATGGAATGTGGGGTCTCTGGCGTAAATACTAAATGGCACTAAAAATTTATAAAAAAATTTCCCTCTATTTTAACATGTTATGAAGTGCTTACCGAAATTATATTTGCTTTCATGATTTTATATCCCTTTTTAAATAAAAATATATATATTTAATGAATACTGTATATTTTTGAAAAAAATTCTCCGAACGTACACAAATACCTTAGGCTCCCTATTTTAACCCCCTCTCCCTTAAAGATGGAATTTTTAAAGAACATCTCTTGGTGATCACCTAGGGCTGAAATCAGCATTCCAGATTCCTAGGGCTAAATATCAAAAAATAGATGTTATCCTTATATATATATATATATGTATATGTGTGTGTGTGTGTGTATGTATATATATATATATATATATATATATATATATATATATATATATATATATGTATATATATATATGTATGTATATATATATATATGTATATATATATATATGTATATGTATATATATATATATATATGAATATATATATATATATATATATATATATATATATATATATATATATATATATGTATATATATATGTATATGTATATATATATATATATATATATATATATACACATATATATATATATATATATATATATATATATATATATATATATATATATATATATATATATATATATATATATATATATATATATATATATATATACGGGTGTCCCAAAAGGTCGTTTACAAACTTAACATGCTGGTGTGTCATATCATGATGAACAAGATTTACATAGGAACTTGTGTCCGAAAATTCAAACTGAGACCGCTAGAGGGCGATAAGTGCAGGTTTGGATGAGGAGAAAAAAAATGATATCGACAGCGGTGTTAATATGATTTTTATTACAAGACATCATTACATCATAGCAAATGTTCAAAATTCCTTCCATTCGCCACAATGCACGTTTCACAGCGTCGGCGCATGGATTCACGAACACGTTCAAATTGGCCAAGAGTGTCACGGACACGTGCTGCCGCTTCCGCGATCCTGGCGATAAGATCCATGTCCGATGTTACGGGTGTCTCGTACACTATGGACTTCATGTGTCCCCACAGGTAGAAATCCAGGGGAGTCAGGTCGGGGGATTGCGGCGGCCATTGGACCTTTCCGCCTCTACCGATCCAGCGATTAGGATTAGTCCTATCGAGGTATTCTCGAGCAGCGTAGCTAAAGTGGGCAGGCTCTCCATCATGCTGAAACCAGATGTTTCGGCGTGTAGCGGCTGGAACGTCACCCATCAGATCCGGCAAAACTCTTTCTAAAAAAATGCGATAGGTATTTCCGTCGAGGCGTTCAGGGAGAAGGTAAGGGCCAATCAAGATGTCACCGATAATACCAGCCCAAACGTTTACGGTGAAACGTTGTTGATGTGCATGGGCACGTGTACATCTTGGGTTTTCATGCGCCCATACGTGTATGTTGTGCAGGTTCACGACACCATCCTGTGTAAAGCAGGATTCATCAGAAAACAAAATCCACGATGGAAAATCTGGCAGTGCGACCCGCTGTTGCAAATACCAGCGGGAGAATGCAATGCGTTTGGGATAATCGTCAGCGCACAATGCCTGTACTTTTTGGAAGTGATAAGGGTGTTGCATGTCATCGTGCAGTATGCGCATTATGGTGGAACGACCTACACTCAAGACAAGTTCGCCTTCTCGGAGACTTGTTTGCGGGTTGATGGCAAACTCCTGTAGCACGGTTTCCTCTACGACAGGCGTGCGTGTAGCACGTTCTCGACCGATGTGGCTACGTACTACGAAAGCACCTGATTCACGTAATCTGCGGTGCAATCGTCCAAACAAAACATGATTTGGCTGACGTCTGTTTGGGAAGCGCTCAAGGTACGTCCGTGCCGCGGCTCGTCCATTTCCATCAGCGGCGCCGTATACGTAATGCATGCCGGCCATTTCTGCGTTACTAAACTCATTCATCCTTCTCCTTCAACGTCCACGCCTGAAATGATTGTTTTTCCCACTCTCCTGTTTTCGTGCAATTATCGCCCTCTAGCGGTCACAGTTGGAATTTTCGGACACAAGTTCCTATGTAAATCTTGTTCATCAAGATATGACAGACCAGCATGTTAAGTTTGAAAACGACCTTTTGGGACACCCTGTATATATATATATATATATATATATATATATGTGTGTGTGTGTGTGTGTGTGTGTGTGTGTGTAATGAACTGTACGTCACGGGAAATTCAGGAACGATGGTAAAGACAGGATACGCGAATAAATTAGTAGTTATGGCGGTGGAGATATTCGTAGCGTACTGTAGACACATGATAGAAGGCTTTGAAGAACTCACACAACAGGAGCGATAAGCATAAAGTCCGTGAAATATTTTTATTAGGCCGTATAACGAAGACTGCACATTGCACAAGACATTTCAGTACTCATTCACTACGGGTGACTTCCCAAAAAGGCACAATAAACTAGCCCCGGACCCGAAGGGAGTTTCGCCGGACATTATTTATGTATGCGAACATGGACGGACCACAGAAAGCGAAGTAAGGAAGGCACCAGGACAGGGAACAGAACAGACAGAAAAAAAGTCCGCGGAAAACCTTTGCAGGCCTTTTTATAGCGTGGGGGTGCCAGGAGAGCAAAACACCCGCAATTGGCCAGAATCCTACACATGAATGCATGATTCAACATCACCAGATTTTTCGCGCGGCGAACTATGCCCTCGTGATGTTGACTCATGCCTGATTTACGAGGTTAAAAAAACTTCACGTGTATTGAAGAGAATATTAGGTTATTTCGATCTCTGATTTCGTGTTGGAATTAGGGCTGTGCTCTATTGAGGAAAATTTAGGATACGAATTAGATGTAGGACAATTAATATTAGTCGGTCGTTATTAATTAATTATATATATATATATATATATATGTATATATATATATATATATATATATATATATATATATATATATATATATATTCAATTATTATATAATTGTTTCCGAAGGTTTTGGCTGGACAGGTTCGTTTCACTTCCATTTTTACCGCTCTGAGCGTTTAAGACGTGTTTTCCGTCTCAAGTTTTCAACCTGATAAGTGGTTGCGACGACTGATTTCGTTCTTTATATGGTCGGTAGAAGTACAATCAGATGGTAATCAAGTGCTTGTAGAGTAAAAGACAAAAAAAATGTAGCGTAATGTTTATCTACAACAATAATGATCATTTTCTGGAATACCATCTACGAGTAATTTTGCTTTTAGTCCCTCCTGTTTGGCACGCCTTATGCATTTAGTCATTCTTTCGCTGTCAATGTTGCCTCACCATTCGAGATCAACCAGTGTTTCTTAACCTTTTTAAGAGTCAACACACCCTTAAATCTGAAAATAAGCTCTCGCATCCCCTTGAAAAATGTGTTTCTATTTTTTATTTAGGAAAAGACATTTGTTGCAAGAAAATTTATTTATAGCATGAAAAATATTAATACATTTACAATACATGCTATATTATTACATATAAAACAATATTTACATTTTTAATGGCTACGTTGTTGTTGTCTGTTAATAATTATTCCTTTAAAACGAGGGTCTTTTTTTAAAAGAGCCATGCGCAAAAGTGATGAAGACTCACTTCACAAAGGTAAGTGGTGGCAAATGGTAAAAGTGTCTCTAATGCTGCTTTTGCCAATTCTGGATAAAGTTCTAACTGCGTACACCAGAACTGGTCTAAGTCCAGTTTTCTATTTCAATACGTGCATTAGCTCGTATTGCAATAAGATCATCTTTCGTTGCCGCCCATTGAATTTAGGTCAAAGAAAAATGGACTGAGTATCAATCTATTAATTTTGCTTATAATTTCTCGTGGAAAAAGTATCCATCAAATGATTCACTCAGTTGGTAATTTTCATTAAAAATTTAGAACTTTCTCTCGGACCCCTAGAAATCAGTTTTTAAAATTAATCATTGTTAGAAAGCCCTCCATTTTTTTTTGTTTCTTTCATTTGCAGTGCTATTATTTTTCTTCTTGTAATAACATTGGGACCTTCTTGATTCGTGTCTGAAACAAACAAGATCTGCAATATTCATTATTTCTGCAAATCAATTAAAATACTTCAGAAACTAAGATCTCCCCCCCCCCGCTCCTTTGGCCCAATTTTTATTTCTACTTTTCTGCCTCTTCATCCATCTTAACAGCTTCGTTTGTTAATAAAGACGATCTCGCCTTTGTCATGAAGTGATATATTTTTGAAAAATGGACGTTCACTTTCTTTGTGAAAAACATTTTAATAATTTTAATTTCCCCTCCAGTAGGAAAAAAAAGATAGAAAATATAGGAAATAAATCCTCGAAAACCTGTCTTTGAAGTCGGGATTTTATTAATTAAATTTCTGAATATAAGAATTAATATTATCCGGCTTTTTATTCTTTCGAAGTAACTAAAAATAAAAAGAACGGACAAACACCTGAAGAGATTATCTTTTTAACAATTTTAAAAAAAAAAACTGAAACCAGAAACAAAAAACAAAAATGGAGAATAATACTTTATTGGAATTTTTGTGTCACTTAAAAAACACCCCAGCCTCTATTATAAGCTGGATCAAGTCAGCTGTAAGTCTCGTAGTTCTCCAACAACTTACTCTAAGCCCTCTGGAAGATTAAGCAAGCTTAGCCCTTGCCACTAGATGGCGCCCCGAGCGCCCGCGATCAGCTGATCCTCCCCACATCTCCTCCTCATCCAGTGTTTCTCAAAAGACGTCTGCTCGCAGTCATTCAAAGCTTCTGCTTCCTCCGAAGCGCTCGGCTGTGAAGCCACCTGCACTGGAACTGGCTTCGATTTCTCTGCTGGAGAAATCGAACGATCTCGTGGACAGTTTTATGTAATAAACACGTGCAGCAGTGCTCGGAAATTTATTTTTCTTTTATGAAACTGAACTCGACGGACGACTATGCATTAATAAGTTACGAAAACTGAATGTGTTTACTGACTTCTTCTTCAAACGATGTCAACAAGTGATATGTATCGTTGGAAAATTTTTCCAGCCGATTTCTAACTGCCGTGGTCTGACAAAGTACCTGTGGAAATAAAAAATAAGTTTGCAGACGATAAATTTCAAACACGAAGTAAAGTGTTATAGAATTGCTTTTTTTTAGAGAGAAATTTATACCGGAATAAATATTCAGTTGAAACAGTGAAAGAAAAATTAAATAGATATGTGAGAATATAAAAACATTTTATTATCGTTTTTTATTTTTTGTTTTAGGAACTGACATAAAAATAGCTTAAATGAATGGACTGAAGCGATGTGAAGAATTCAAAAAGAGGCTGTAAAATGTTTTCTGTTTTTATTTCTTTTTATGCCAATATTTATAACTGAGCATATTTAACGAATGTTTAACTGATATGTGGAAAAGAGAGTCTGTGAAATGTGTACGATGTGTTAAATGAATTAAGAAAACAATGGGAGGTTTTGATTAATGAATTTTATCAATATTTTCTGGCTAGTAATTTTTAAAAAATGCAGTCTTTTCAAAAAACTGGAGAGAAATCTAAGAAAATGAGAGAATAATTTTTTTCTACAAAAAAAAAAAATTCAGGCTGACACATTTCTTGGATATGAGCTATTTATTTTTTCTGTTAGTTTATGTGAAGATTCGAAAATTCATAATGCTCCAGAAAGATATATATCTTTTCGATATTTCTGAAACATTTCGTGCTTAGTTCCTTGTTTGTTCAGTTAGTACCATAAATAAAACAACCAACTTTTGAAAATAAAATATCGTTTCACCGGCAACAGGTCGAGAATGGAATTTCCTGTGAATTTCGAACTGTTTTGACTGTGGAAGATTTGTGCGATGGCAGACATGAGAATAAGTCTGATAATTATGTTTTCATTGCTGTCCGGTTTTCCCGGTGCCTCTCCGGATTCTGTTCTCGATTCACTCAGGAGCGGATCTGTTTTCGAAGACGGTGATTCAGGTAGGAGAAAATTTTCCTTCTTGCTTTCTTTCTCTTGACATAGTTCTTTTTTCTATCTCTTTATATTTGTAATCGTGCTTTTCTGCATCGTATTAGTTTGGAACTTGATGTATTATTATTATTATTATTTAATCTGCTCGTCGATGGACTCTGGCCTTGACGAGATAATGTGCAAACTGCGTACGAAATTGTAACGATCGGAATTCTTATATTAAGAGTTTGGTGAAAGGGGTGTAATTATATATCAAGTTCGCAGACGCATCAGTCCGTTCGATAATCATATTTTGAACGGGAAAGCTTGTTATGAAGGCAGTCGTAGAATTGGAGACACCTGCTTTTGTTTGTGGTATAATTTTGCGGTGAAAAATCATGTTGATCGATGTTAAAGCATGTCATTACGCACGTGCATTCGTATGTATAGATCTACGTGTGCGTGTGTATATGCAGGAAGTGTAAATGTGTGAGTAAATTTGTAAATATATATACACATATGTATATACATGTATATATTTATGTATATATTTATATATATATTTATATATATATATATATATATATACATATATATATATATATATATATATATTTATATATATATATATATATATTTATATATATATATATATATATATATATATATATATATATATATATATATATATATATATATATATATATATATATATATATATATATATATACAGTGTGTCTCCAAAATAATGGTGAGAGTTTAAATGGTTATTGCTTCGGAACAAAGCATTGTGGAGAGATAAAATATACGTCAAATTCAACTGAAAATCTCCAAGTTTCTTATCTGTCCAGCAGATTCCGATGTGTGTTCCCGTAATTGCCCTGCAGATGTCAAAACAGTCTGTTCCCATACAGGGCAGAAAACATCCGGCGTGATAGATGAAACAGCTTCAGCGATCCGTCCTTTTAAATGGTCCACATTTCGGACATGAATGGAATACACTTTTCTCTTTTTTTACGTAACCTCAAAACTATAAATACTTGGGGGTTAAGGTTTGGAGACCTTGGAGGCCAGGCAATCATACCTTTCAAGTCCTATCGATAGCTGAGGAAATGTTTCGTTAAGAAATTCCCGCACGATTGTAGCAAAATGTAGAGGAGCCCAGTCAAACAGGAAAATAGAATTCTCCGGAATTTCCCTGCGCTAGTCCCGAGTCTGTTGGAGTCTGCACGTAAGCTTTCGCACACATAAACTTGGGGAGTTTATCTTCCATTTAAGGTGTGACTCATGTCTGTAACATGATTTATTGTATAGCTATAACTGTTTGAAACCCCACCATTATTTCTGGGACACTGTATATGATATGTATACGTATATATGTGTATATATAAATATATATATAGTGGAATCTCGTTCGATCATTTCCCCGAATTAACGTTTTCCCGTATGTGTCGTTCATTTCACCCAGTCCCGACAATCATATTGCTTTGTCATGTTCCCGCTTCTATCGTTTTCCCGAATATATCGTTCAGTTTATTCGGTCCCTTGAAAAACGATAGATCGAGACTCCAGTGTATATATATATATATATATATATATATATACATCATGTGATAATATATTAGTGTGTGTGTGTTCTTCCTGCATATGTATGGTTGTGTATGCATATCCGAATGTATATGTATTTATGTATGTATGTATGTGAGTATTGCCAGTGTTTTACAAAATTTTGTAGTAAACCACTTCATCGTAAATATAAAAAAAAACGCTAAGAAATGAAATTTTGGAAAACTAGATCATATTTTCATAATTATTTTCGTAATAGTGCAGACAGCCTAAAATGATCTTTAACGATGTATGAATAAAAGATAGGTTTTACAGGAGGAGATTTGTTGCATACATGCAATGTGTGTGAAACTTTTTGTCTTTAAATATCCTCTCTGAATTTTTGCTTGCAGTCGTATTTTCAGCTATTAGTCTAGGCATTTTCCCAGGTCTGTCACGCCTATTTAGCCCTTTTCATTAAAATAAACGTCACGTGTCACCACGGTTTCATTCCATTAAAATGACTGCTAATAGTACTTCACAAAAAAGTGCCAATATTTATTGATCATGAAATTATAGGACAGGGATGTTTTTTGAAAGGAAAAGTCTCGGTGAAAGAGCAAACCCAGTTCGTTACAAAGCTACATCCAATTGTGTTGAATGGTACATGAAAATCGCGGTTACAAAACTACGTGCAGTACACACAATCTTAATGTCAATTTGTATTTCGTCAGTCTGTGACGTCATGTTTGGCATAACTATCGAAATTTCCTCGATGGAATAGAATAATTTTATTAAGATACGAGTTTTTCTATTTTTAATAAATAATAATATAAGAAAATAAAACTTCAGGTAGTTTCTTCTAACGAAACTACCGCGGGTTATTATCGTAAGATTACTTATCGTTGCTTACCTCTCTTTTCTTTACAATAAAATTCCTACATGCGAAGAGAAGGATGAGTGATAACCCTATGCAGATGGTAAGAAAAATAAGTTACATATGTCTACTCTGCCACTCTTGATTTATAGCTCGCGACGACGGTTTTAACGTCATAAATTTTGCTTTCTGGAGGACTGTTATGGAGGAACGTAATCATACGTTAGATCTCTAGATAAATTGTCGAGATAAATTTAATTTTCTCTCGAGAAATGCTTTAAATTTATCTTATCATGGATGACGTCACACTGAAGTCATTTGAGAAAAGGACGCGTGTAAGCGATCAGGTTGTTGAATTGCCAGGATGTCGTATCGACTTGTCATAACCAAGTAGCAGCTCTCAATTCTTTTACTGTCGCGAATACTTAGATGGTTATAATCGGAAGATGATTTTCAGTTAATGTTGTTCGTTTGCTTTAGTTGAAGGAGTAGCCAAGTTGTATATATGTTACTCCATCACCGACATTTCAACAAGTGTTTTTGTCTAATTTTTCTTCCTAAGACAAGATAACAGTTATTTACGAATGTGTTACCTGTTGATTCTGATGAGCTGTTCGGCTGGATACTTCAAAAATAAGAATTTGTGCCTATACCCAAAATTTTGAAATATCGTGTATGTTTTCCAGCAAAATAGAGTTGGTCTCTATTTCAAAAGTAATTTCTGTCACGTGTATTTGAGTCTAAATTCGAGATCCGTACATTAACTCGTGTCAATAAAACGCCCGTGGCAGGCTAGTGGCTAGCGTGACGGGACTCGGTAGAGTTTGCTCGGATCGAATCCTGACAAGTGCTACTGGAGGTTATGGTATTTCCACAGGGTATGGGCTCGTCGAATCTGTAGGCTGGGAAGTCTTTCCGCGTGGTTTGTTGGGGTGAGAGGAGGGTACGGGCCCCTCCTGTCTCACTTCAGGTGGCACCAAGAACCGATGTTGGTTCGCCTATACGTTGCCCCCATTACTAGAAACCAACTACTTTAGCGACAACTTAAGCGAATAGGCAACGTGCCTACCGTATTGGGGAAAAAAACTTGTTATAAAGGAAAACCCGCCTACATCGTCCGGTGCCTAGCGTCGGAGACTTCCACAAAGTGGACCGAGGTTCGAAGTCTGGTTGAACCATGCATGTTCTTCTGTTGCCCTCCCATATGGAATAATGTTGGTATACCTGCTTTACGTGATGTTATTAATTGCCTACACTCTCGTGATGCCATGGCCAACAAAATCGCGGTGTAGACGGGCGATTGTTGCCGGTACGAAGTGCATGCCGTGCCGGGAAAACAAAATATTTTGCACATAACTGGCGCTAGGGGGAAAAGATAATGTAGCGATGCAGATTTCTTCATGATAGCGTCTGTCTATCAGTTGCAAAATTGTCTCGACCGCAGATAAGCGTCATGTTGCGCGGACGCATACTGATCTGTTAAGCTGTAAATATTCGGGATTGCGACGGATATCCATTTAAGAGACAAATGAGGACTTCTTCACGAACTGTTCGAGAGCGTGATATTATGGTGAAATTTTTATGAAAGGAATGATTCTCTCGATAGTGCGGTAATAGTTCAGGTAATTGTTAACGGATCCGCGACACAAAATCCTAAAAATATTTGTCAATGCCATTGTTTGAAATCAAATAACGTATACGGTGCGATGGTACCGTATTACAAAGCCAGATATATACAGCACGTATGCAATTTACAACCGATTAGTGTACAGTACGTTTGAGCTTTCTATTTATCATTGAAAACGAATTCTCCCGGCTTATCGTTTAAAAATAAATGGTGAGGTCTCAGTTAAAGTGAACCAGGTCCATTTGAGTCAGTTCTGATGGATCTCTAAGGTGAACAACTGTCATTAAAGCTGCTGTGTATTAACCCTATTGGATTCGCTCACCTCAATGTTAACCTATGGAGAAAATGTGTCCAAGGATTGCCGACTTGGATTATTTTTTTTTCAAAAAAAAAAATGTACTCCGTAACAGAGAAAGAATTTTACACTTTGAGGCATTTTTCGTTTTAAAAATTGCATATAATATTTTAAAATGAAAAGGGAAAAATCTGGTTTAGTGTTTTTGAAACGTTCTTAAATTCCTTTGGTGGACGCAATTTGTAAAAGGAATCTTGTTTTACGATGCAGAAAAATTCGGGCTATTTTAAAATACCATTTTTATTGGATGATGGGCATTTAATGTAGATTTCGATAGTAGACACATTTCTCCATAGTTTAACATTGAGGTTAGCGAATACAATAGGGTTAGTACACAGCAGCCTTAATAAACCATTGAATTTTTTTTCTGTTTCAATAAAGTAAAATTTATACTACGGACTTGCTTTGCTATTGCATTGAAAATAGGTTGTTTTTTCTGTAACTCTTAAGTTTATATTTCTGAAATCCTTTACAAGATATCGCTGTGAAAATTTTGTAAAGGGTTCCGTTGTTCTATTTTCATTAAACTGTCTTTGAGAGTTTGAGAGTAAAAATTCTGATAATATTTTCTACAGCAAAAAAGGACTTTGAGAAAGATTTTTCTGCTGTTTAAACGGGTTAAGAATTTCACACGTTCGCAACTTATAAATGACCTTACCATTTGTTATATTAACTTATCGTTTAGTGTTTGCAAAAATTTGATTTATTATTCATTATTTTATTATCTGTTTTTGCTTCGTATTTTATCTTTCATTATTTCATTGTTTTCATTATTTTTGCTTAGTTATTTAATATATTTTGCTCCCTATCATTGCTTTCATTATTTAATTGTTTCGATTATTTATGCGAAAATTTCTTTAATTTTTGCTTCATTTTTTATTTCATTATTTATTACCTTTTCTTTATATTTTTGCATTCATTGTTAGACCGTTTTCATTAGTTTTGGGAAAATTTCATTACATTTCCTGGGCTGGCAATTTCTTTTTTACCGACTGTTAATGCATAAAATTTTAAAATCCCCGAAAATAAAATATTTCGATAACTTCTGCGCAGAAAATTCGGAAAAATTATGCTAACAACCGAGCGATTAGTACGACATTTACATAAAAGAAATGAACATTTAAGTGTCGAATTTCAGAGTTTTATTTCAAAAAAATTTTTTTACGACGGGCTCGGTTGCCCAGTTGGCAAAAGGCAGCGAGACAATGATCTGAACGTCACTGATTCGATGCCCGTCGCTAACAAATCCACCGCCGTGTTCACTAATGGCGGCTGGTGCACGAAAAATGTATCGTGTATCGAAAAATGTCAAGTGTATCGGCCTCGTCACTTGACTCGGTTCTGAATTACGGGTCCGACTTGTAGGGGGTGTGCTGCCCACCTATACGGTGCCCCCCTTAAATGTATGGCCATCGGTAGGGATACGTAATTTTCGTATTTACGAAATAGATGCCAATAGATGCAAAATTTGCCGATATGAGCGAATAAAAGCAAAAATTGTTTTTTTTACTACTTTTTGGTGAAAACTCGGTGATGAACGGCTTTTTAAGCAAAATTAGGTTAAAATAGTAATTATTTATTATCATAATTGCTTATCTAAGACCTTCCAAAGTCTTTACCTAAGAGATCTCACTCTCGAAATTTGCTTATTACATATTGTTTAAGGAATATATAGGGATATATAAGGATATATAAGGAATATAAGGAGTATATAAGGAATATAAGGGATATATAAGGAATATATAAGGATTACATATTGTTTAATTTAAGGAAGAAAATGGGGAGACTACTACAATGTTAGCTTTTAACTAAGCATTTTGATACTTACCTAGTCAAGTAAGTAAAATTGTTATTTGTTATAATAAATGCAAAATTTATATATATATATATATATATATATATATATATATATATACACAGTGGAATCTCGATCTATCGTTTTTCAAGGGACCGATTGAAATGAACGATAAATGCGGGAAAAAGATAGATGCGGACACATAACAAAGCAATATGATCGTTGGGACTGGATAAAATGAACGACACATACGGAAAAACGATGGATCCGAAAACGATCGATCGAGATTCCACTGTGTATATATATATATATATATATATATATATATATATATATATATATATATATATATATATATGACAGGCGTTGGGTTTGCCTGCTATAACATCTTAATTGCAGTCTTCTCATTAAAGTCCATGGCATCGAGGGAGGGCAAAACTCAAAAGTAAATACTAAACATCGTCCCAGTTAAGTAGTGTTTATTCAGTTCGCTTTCATATTAACCACCGCTCCAATTCAGCACGTTTCAGCGCTCGCCATTTTCAAATTCGGGGACCCGACGAACGCACGTCCACCAGCACCGAATTTTTCCCTCGTTCTGCATAATTCTAGATCAAAATAGAGCGTCTACCCTTATGGCACATGCGCAGAGCCCAATCTGGAAAGTTCTAGAAGCTTGTTTCCCGCCAAACCTAGTACATTATCTAAAAAGAAATTCCCAAATGGAACTTCAATCCAGTCCCGTTAGCCGAGGTCATCCTTCAAAACGGGGAAAAACCTTTTTTTTTTCACCCACAACGCGTCTTGGAATATGAAACTAGTGGCTTTTCGTGCCCCGAAAATAATCTATCCCGAAGCCCCCTTTAAATTTTAACTTAATTATTCCTTTCCCCAATTAATTCCTGACACACACACACACACACACACATATATATATATATATATATATATATATATATATATATATATATATATATATATATATATATATATATATATATATATATATATATATATATATATATATATATATATGTATGTATATATATATTTGCGAATAAATGCGAAATTTTATATATTGTAATTATTGTTTTTTGCGAAATTTCGATATTTTTTATGCGAAATTTATGTACCCCTAGCCATCAGTCTCGCGGTGTACATATAGGCGAATGTCTAGCGACAAGTGCCTCCGCATTCGAAAATGAAATATATATTTTTTACGGGTGTAAGGATCCACATATAGATAGATACCGATATAAAACTGCAAATATTAAAAACACAAATCGAAGAAGACACTTAAAACTGAATTTTTTATAGATTGTTCGTCATAATATTAAAGCTTATACAGCGGTACATGGTACTTATCAGCTTGTGAACTCATGTAGCATGATTCGATATTTTTCTGAAAACTCTAGATAGCTGGAGTTTTAAAAGATAAATATTCTTTTTCGGGGTTAAAGGACTCCGCATATGTCAACCAGCATTTATTTATACAGGATGCGTTTTACTACACGGATAATACAATCATGCTATGCTGAAGAGGGATATTCAGCTGTTCGTTCTTTCCAAGTTTCGTTAAGATACGTCCGGGTGTGGGTTCACCTATACGGCGCCCCTTTGGAAAGCAACCTGCGATTCTCGCCGTTAAAGTGCGGATGTCTTCACTGACAAGTGCCCCGCATTTCCAAACAACATCATTAATAAATATTTTCTGCACGAGAGTATTTTATTTTGATGTCGTTAATATCACTGCTAGATCAACAGATTAATTACTAAATGCATATTTTTTTTTTCACTATCCGGACAGAGCTTCGTTCAGCGACAAAAATACACTCGATGCATTTATTCACTGTAAATAATCCGTAACGGCTGCAGTTAAACGGCGTCTGGAAATGAATGCCAACAAGTGAATGCGAAATAGTTTTAATTAACAACTGAAGAAACAGCGCCTCGAATCCATCTATCATCGCAGCGGAACGGGTCTGGATGCGGCGAACGTCTTAACGGAGAGAGCTTGTATTCGTCAGCGCGCTTTCCGCAATTCACTTCAGTTCCGACGCGCGCTCTTAAAGAGTCCGGCCCCGAGATTTATGCAAGGCTGACTGGGAGATAATTTATCTCTCCCGAGAAGTTTGAACGCCACCTCGGTGTTTGTGGAAGGAGACTTTTAAGTATTGTCACGTGAACACTTGTTCGGCTTTAAACTGCCGGGGAGCTTCATTTTCTGACTCGAGCGTGGCACCAGAAATGTAGTTAAAATAAATGAACGGGAAATTTCTCCGTTTGTTTAGTGTTATTTGGGCTCATTTCGTTCTCTTGCGAGCCCACAGCTTGCAAGAAAATTATTTAGGACGCTTCTTTTCTGGCATCTTTTGGCGATTAATGACTTAAAAGTAATAACTGGGACTAATAGGCATATTTTTTCTTTGCAAATAAAAAAGTCACTGTATATATATACATATGTGTGTATTATATACATATGTATATATATATATATATATATATATATATATATATATATATATATATATATATATATATATATATATATATATATATATATATATGTCGGACTTGACTTCTACTCCCATACTATTTAATATAAATCCGAACCTCTTTTGTATCATGATGCAGTCGGTGAACCGGTGGTGACGCTTATCCTCTAAATATTTCCATCAAACAGCAAGATGTTAACACAACAGGCATAAAAATACTCCAACTGACCATCCAAAACATCTTTATTAATTTTCCAATAATTACTCAGCTCTATCAAACATTAATTAAGAACCCCACCCAATTTAAATCTGTGAGCTTACGGCACATGTCCTTTCCATTCCCTAGTTATACAGGGCTCTGCCGATTTTCTTTGTTTAAACGTTAAAACCAACGCTTAGTGACGCTCATTACTTATGCGTGATTTCATATCGTACATGTTCTTTTGCTAAACTAAACATTTTCTTAGCGCCAAACTGCAAGGCTATACGTCTACCTAAAATTCTCCCATGCGGTTCTGTGGTTCTTCAGAGATTGAGTCAAGTCGAACCCACTAATTCTATTTTCACTGCAATGCCTTATGCCACTTATTTGGAACTCCCAGACTTTTAAATATTAATCCTATATTTTACTAATTAATATCCCGTTTTAAGGTCGCGCGATCGCCCCCCCCCCCATATTTTTAGCCTCACACACACACACACACACACACATATATATATATATATATATATATATATGTGTGTGTGTGTGTGTATACATATATATGTATATGTGTATATTGTAAGGAATTCGCCGAATGGTAGCGTAAGAAAAACGACGATGCAATCTAGTAAAATATTAAGTTAAATAATTTATTCACAAATGAGAAGAGGTCAATGAATTATGAATTTTTACACAGTGGACGATGGACTCTAGATGACGAGAGTGAAAACTCAGCTATAACTAGTCAGTCTATATCAGGAATCTAGCAGTCGTTATGCAATCACAGTTTAACACTAGGGTCTATGGCGTCTTACACGACAGTCAGTAGGGCGTGCAGCAATTACTTCCGCTAGCAGTCTTTTACACTGCTAATAAACTATCGAACAGATCCGCGTGGGATCTAAAGGAAAGAGCTATCTCTAATAGATAGAACAGTTCTTTCTGGGAACAAGCCGACAAGGAGTCGAGGGAACTTCGCCTATAGCCAGGACTTAGAATAGTATTTCAAATAATTCCCTTAATCTAGAAGCGGTCGACAGGAAGTCGGGGTGCTCTGCCTCACACGCGGACTTAAGAAGAATTCTTAATTCACGGCTTCAATGCCGGAGAAGCTACCTTCTAGATGCAGGTCTAGGAATTTATCTGAATTTTTATATTTCGCAGCGACGCAGCTTTCAATTTTTTGGCGCTGCGAACGTTCGAAATTTAAAAGAGTTTTAATTGGCGCCTTCAAAGGTGGCATCACTTTCCGGAGATCCCATTGGAGGGCCACTTCCCTCGTCATCAGATCAGGTGATGCCTTCACCGATTAGTTTCCCCAGATCATCATCGATCAAGGGGCAAAGCGGAACCAATTCTTCTTTCAGCTTTACGTCTGAAAACTCAGACATACGGGCGCCTCGCGTCTAGTCTGGTATTGTTGAGAAGTTGAGAATGCTTTGTCCAGCCGCTTCTGTTGTCCGGCTGCTTCGCCTCGGGACCCCATTGTTGAGGCTTCTGCTGGAACGTGAATTGAATGAGAGGGTTTTGCTCTAATTTGGGAGAATCATGGATTCTTCACAATAAATAAATATATATATATATATATATATATATATATATATATATATATATATATATATATATATATATATATATATATATATATATATATATATATATATATATATATATATATATATTTATATATACATGATATATGTGTGTATATATATATATATATATATATAATTCATAGCACAACAGTCCGAATTGCTTTTCAGCACTGTGGACCAAGGTCTGCGGTGCCCATCTCCGCTTTCATGACCGTGGACTTGGGGTGCCATACAGCATATGTCTCAGTCAGGTGGTCAACCTGACACGGGACCCCCAGAGTGAGTTCCCAAGCATGATTGGTTCTCATTTTATGTACCCACTCAAGGGATGAAAGGCATGAGTCGACCTTGCCCAATTGCAGGGTCGAACCCTGTACCTGTGGTGTGGCAGCTTGACGCTTTTAACCACTACCCCACCGGGAGTCATATATATATATATATATATATATATATATATATATATATATATATATATATATATATATATATATATGTGTGTGTGTGTGTGTGTGTGTTAGTTATAGTAGTTTATCTATATTCCCGATAACTGAATTAATTTTTAATCGTTCCGTTCTTCAATATCCGGACGATGGCCGGATGGCTAGGGCGCTGGTATTCGGTATCTGAGTCTATGGGTTCGAGTCCCACTGTTGGCATGGACGTTTGTAGTCGTTAGGAATCTCCTTTAAGTAGTAGGTCCCGGTTTAATTACCCCCTGTGTAGCAGAAGGTGACCGTGCCGCTACAAACCAAACCTTCCTTCAATAAATTAGTTCGGTATAAAATCTCCAAAGACAAAGAGTAAAAAAAAGTATTTTTTTTTCCTAGGGGTGGCGGAGAATAAAAGCTAATGTTGACGAAAACGTTAAATATATTTGTGCATAAATACAAATATCTGATCTTCGATTGGAACGATCAGGGCTTGATCGCAAAAGATTCGCCTACGCATGTATTCTCTACAATATTTTTTTATTATTATTCACAATTTTTTTTAACGCAATTCATCATTGTCTTCCATTCCCTTGGATATGAACAGACTTTAACCCCTCATACCATCATGCACCGACTCCTTCAGAGGCGGCTAAATAAATGTTCGGGTAACAAAGCTTTAAGTTCCCCGTTCCATAAATTTTAAGACATTATCAAAGTTCCCCCCCCCCCCCTTGATGAATTATCTTGCAGTCCGACCCGAATAAATCTAGACGCACCGGACTTTGTGCAAAGCTGAAGGAGGGATCTCTCTGTTGATTAATACAAGTCCTCCTTCTCCGAAGATGCTGAGGCTCGCGTCACGGGCCCTCCCGGATATAGTAACGCAGAAGGTGCGCGATCGTAGTCCTCTAAGTTATTAAGACTGCTTCCTATTCACTTATTTCTAAGGTTTTTAGACGTGGGCGTGTAGAACGAAACACGAAGACACAGTACTGATATTTTTAATCCTAATGTACGCAATTGAAAAGTGTAATTTTTTTTATGGACGTAGGTAGGAATGGCAATATTGTTTCTCCATATCAAGAAATTCAATCCTATATTTTTATTACCATGTTTTCATTAACTCGCTTTCTTGTTTGTTTGTTTGTGTGTTTGTGTGTTTGTGTGTTTGTGTGTTTGTACAGTACAAATCTTGCAATCGATTTTTAACTAACTTCCCGACTAGCTAGACATTTGAAACTTTTAGAATAGCTCAGAACACGATGACAGTACATTCTTTTGATACTTATTAGCCATCTTTAAGCAGGAATGAATTCATTTTTAGTTAATTTTGTTTTGTAGAATGGTGCAGCCATCTATCGACCGGGACGGGAACGAAAAGTTAAACGCAATTGATTACGCATTTGATACCTCTTTATTACGTATTTGATCATTTTCTATCAAGTTGATGGAATAATTCATCAATTTTTTTAAAAAAGTATTTATTAATACATAGAATTGTCAAGTTTATATGATTCAGCAGAAAATTTAAAAACATGGTATATAAAAAGCTCTTTTTATTTTGTAATTATCCCGTGTCGTGTAGTCATCGAGCGAAATTCTTAATCTTATGTTAGTCGCAAATACCCGTTAATTGTTACCTATCTGGTAACAGTATCGTCCTATATTCATCTGCTTACCAAGTTTGTAATTCTCACATATTTTTCTTCACATATTTTCTAATCCCGCTTTTGGTGATAATAATTCCTCTATACCTTATCTCCGTGTTACGTTAGAAATATTGCGTATACGTTGCGATTTCGGTAGAAATATTTCCTCATATTACATTGATTAATATATTATTCTGCTGATTAAGTCTATAATTCCCAATATTTTGTTATATTTCTGAATTTCCCGTATCAGAATTATTCCTCTATATTTTTTATCTCTCCGTTATGTTAGAAATAGTTTTTTTTACGTATTGCAAATATGTTTCGGTAGCAATGTTCCCTCGTATTACATTATTAAGTATATTATTCTGCTTACTAAATCTATAATTACCCCTATTTTGAACATTTCCGCGTTTCATCAGAACTATTCTTCTGTACCTTATTTCTGTGTTACGTTAGAAGTATTGACTACTATAATGCATTATACGTTATACGATTTCGGTAGCAATATTTCCTCATATTACATGGATTAGTATATCATTCTGCTTACTAAGTCTATAATTCCCCATATTTTGATCTATTCTCACAATTTATCAGAATTATTTCTTTGTACTTTATCATCGTCGTTAGAAATATTGACTACGTTACGATTTCGGTAGCAATATTTCCTTATACTACGTTTCTTAGTATGCTATTCTGCTTACTAGATCTACAATTCCCTATATTTTGTTCTATTCCCACAATTTATCAGAATTATTCCTCTATACCTTATCACTGTGTTACGTTAGAAATATTGACTATAATATGTTATACGTTAGGATTTCTGTAGGAATATTTCCTCATATTACATTATTGTTTAGTATATTATTCTGCTTAGTAAGTCTATAATTCCCTATATTTTGATCTATTCTCACAGTACGTTAGAAATATTGACTATAATGTGTTATACGTTAAGATTTCTTTAGGAATATTTCCTCATATTACATTGTTTAGTATATTATTCTGCTTACTAAGTCTATAATTCCCTATATTTTGATCTATTCTCACAATTAATCAGAATTATTCCTCTGTACTCTATCTCCCTGTCAGAGATATTGTCTATAATATATTACAGTTTATCATTTCGGTAGCAATATAGCCTCACACTTCATTAATTTGAAATTTAACGAAATAGGAGGGTCATATATGAATTCACTGAATATCTCATATTTTGTAAAATCCTTACACCAGAATTCGCTATAATTTTTTTCAGCTATTTCTTTTTTTCAAAGTTACCTTCTTTTGCAACTTTCTCACGTTGATACACGACAATAATCGCCTCTTTCCCGCTAAGTATATCCTAGCATCAGTTGGAGCTATTGGCCGAGATCGGGGAGATAGACATAAGCTCTTAAGTCCGACGAGGTCCAAGCGGTCAGGCGCCACCGAGCTCACGACAGAGATTAGAGTCGTTTTGTATGGTTTAGGGAAGCGACGCGAAATCTCTCCCGATAAAAAAAAAATACTACTGCCTTTTAAAGATTTTGACATGATTTTGGCGAGAGCCTTGTTAATGGAAATTCTGTGTTATCGACTTTTTACACGATACCCTTGTTTTCAATTACCGTTTTTTTTCTCTTCTTCTTTGAACATTGTTTTAAGACTTGTAGCTTTCAAAAAACACGCCTACATTATCCAAACAGTCGTTTCTGTCGCGAGCTTTTATTTTTTTTTCGGATCGTGTGCATAAAGTTATTATTAATAACTGCTTTCAGCGTATAGACAGGAACTGTTGACGAATCAATCGTCGTGTTTCGAGAAATATACCCGGCACGCAGCCTGGGGCAAAATTGCCGTGGGGAATGATATTGTCAACAGGGCATTTGGCCTATAACAGGTCCATTGAAATTAAATATCGAGGTCTTACACTGAAAAATATGTGCCTCTGAAAATTCTGTACTTTTCGGACGATAAGACGCACCTTTTTATATAAAAAAATCGACTTAAAATTGCATCTTATGGTCCGAAGGTAACATTGAAATAAAACGAACATTTTGATATATATATATATATATATATATATATATATATATATATATATATATATATATATATATATATATATATCATTTATTACGAATGCCCGGAAGATTGGATTATTTTAATACTTTTAGCCATCTTTAAGCAGAATTAAATTCATTTTCAGTTATTTCCGTCAATTTTGTTTTGTAGACTGGTGCAGTCATCTATCGGCCGGGACGGGAACGAAAACGTACGTTAGCTTCCAATTATTTTCATTTTCTGTCAAGTTGATGGGATAATTCATCAAAAAAATTTTAAAAAAGTATTTATTAATACATAGAATTGTCTAGTTTATATGATTCAACAGAAAATTTAAAAACATGGTATATATTAAGTTATTTTTATCTTGTAATTATTGATTGTAATTATCCTAAAATGTACCGTAGCGAAGCAAGGGTATTCAGCAAGTTTTCTTCATATTTACCTAATTCTCTGCATCGGTTACCATAGAGCTGAGTGAATCCAACTAAGTTACAACCGAGATGGCTTAAAATGATATTTATAATTTTAAAAAAAAAGGATAATAACTTTTTAACTTGTCCCAGGATATTTACTGTTAAATGCTTTTAAAGTAACCTCCTCTTAAGTGCTTCATGTTTTTATTTGTAAAAGTATTCAAATTTCTAATCGTTTTTTATTGGGTTTAGGCATGATTAAAGAAAGACATACGTCATGAAGCGAGAAGAGCAATTTAAAACTTTTATGTTCGTAACCATAACAGCTGCGATAGATATAACTATCTTTGTATGTACCGGATACGACTTGCGTAAATCTTTAATTTACACAGATTCCTTTGCAACTCTATGCAAACATTTCCTTCCGCATAGTATTTAAGTGTATGGAACCTCCTAATTTACTAAAACATTATTTATCTGTTCTTAAAAGGATTCTTTTTCCGAACTTCTAAATATCTTAAAAACTCTAGGTATTTATTAACTATCAGAGCATGCGTAAAATTTCGAACAAAATCCAATCGGCGACGCGCAAAACGTATTAAGTCTAAAAATTTTACTAGGGTTAAAACTTTTTATTCTTCCACAATAATCCAATAAACGGCCCGACAATAAACCAAAACTTATTGTCGGAATGGAGGAGGTCGTAAAAGTTTTATAGGCGCCGAGTCTCCGTTTTTATTTATCAGGAAACCAGGTTCTCTCTCTGCTGCGCGGCGAAGTTATGTTTATATGTCTCGAGTCTTTAAACGCTTTCTTCCTTTAAGGGCTTCTTAAAAGTTTTATTATCGGTGGCATTAATTCAATATTCCGATCTAGGCTATTGAGTGGCCGGTATATAAAATATCTGGGACGATATTTAAATTCGGCCATGAAATTCGCGTAAACTCTGTTAATATCACGTTATCGATATCGTGAGACCATTGGGTGGCGGTTAAGAAATGAAAGCTTTAATCGTTAACAAATGAAAGACTGGGTCTAATAGAAAAGCCTAGTTTTTCATTTAAAAAAAAAATCTGGAATTTTAAAATGTCATCCCTTAATTGCCTCGTTCATATAGCTTCCGTCGTATTCCTTCGTTGGCGACGAAGAGGTTGACCTGTGATTGGTTTGGATTATCACGTGATCATCGCGTCGAGATCTGTGATGGGTCGAAATTTTTGTCTCTAACGGAAGCAGTGTGAACGCTTTCTTGTCGTGTGTTTCTTCGTGTGTTTGTCCAGTAGAAATCTCGCAATCAATTTTTAACTAACTTCCCGACTAGCTAGATATTTTAAACTTTTAGAATATACCTCAGAACACGATGACAATGCATTATTTTAATACTTTTAGCCACCTTTAAGCAGATTTGAATTCATCTTCAGTTAATTTTGTTTTTTAGACTGGTGCAGCCATCTATCGGCCGGGACGGGAACGAAAAGTTAAACGCAAGTTAACTTCCAATTCTTGAGCTAAACGATTGATTACGCATTTGATCATTTTCTTTCAAGTTGATGGGATAATTCATCAAAAAAAATTTTAAAAAGTACTTATTAATACATAGAATTGTCAAGTTTATATGATTCAACAGAAAATTTAAAAACATGGTATATAAAAAGATCTTTTTTATCTTGTAATTATTATCTTAACAACTTGTGGACCGGAGACATGAATAAATGTCCACTCATATCGCCGAAACATGTGCTCGTGTCGCGCGCGAATTTTTTCTCGCCAAGAAAAACTTTTTTTTTGAAGGAATTTATGGACGTTTGGGTTCGAATAATAATTTTAGACAAAATATTCATTATAAAAAATGAACATTTCGTATATTATTTGGACAACACACGCATTTTCAGAAGGTTTTCCTTAAATAAATATAAGCTTTCTTTTACAATATATCGAGAAAATACGTATTTAAAAAAATAAACAATATTTACGTAGTTTCAATGTAGATCTGGAATTTATAAATTGTAACATCTGTCTAAAACAGGGGTGGGCAAATGGCGACCAGCTACAGATTTTTTTTTGTTTTTGTTACCCGCCAAGACAGCCAGAAAAACTGCCAATATTTTATTTAATTTATATTTATTGATTTTTATGATACAACTAGCTGAATACCATGATTCACTAAGGAGTACATTCAAATTAAATACAACGGTCAATGTGTGCAATTAATGCAAAAAAAAAACCCAAAAATATATTTAAAATAAATACAACAGTCAATGTATACAATTAATGCCAAATAAATAAATATATATTATATATATATATTTAAAAATCGTAACGGGTATTTTTATAGACAAAATAATGTAGAAGAAAATATTCATATAAAATCTAATAGAACATACTAAAGTATATAGTACGGTTAATATAGTACAGTTTAAAGAACATTTCTTTTACTGTATTTTAATATTTTTTTCGATAATGTCCAATCGTCCTGTCGCATTAGAAAGAAAGAAAAATATTTTTTATCAATTTATTTCGTTGTTATGCACGTGACGCAAAATTAATTGAAAGTATCACAAAAAGAATAGAAACCACGTGATCAGCATTTAATAAATTAAATTCTAAAAATTAATATTTAAAAATTCACCAAAAATCAGAAAATAGAGATAAAGATTTGAAAAAGATTTCATTTTAAAGGAATTTTTATGGTCTTTCTTGTGATATAAATTTATAAACCTAAGATTATTATTTTATATGCAAATTTTAAAAAAATTACAAAAACAGCTTAAAAATTTAATTTAAAAAAATCTAAGAAGAATTTTTCAAACATCTTTCTCAGTGCACCCCTACAATATAAGAAGAATCGCCATGCAAAATTTCAGCCCTTTAGGCCGAACGGTTTGGTCTGTTCGTTATATGTCAGTCAGTCAGTTACGGAACTGTTTATATATATATATATAGATTTATACCTTTTCTGAAATGCAAAGATAACTAATAAATGCAATAATTTTAAAAGGCGCGACCCCCCTCTAGCCTCCGCTTACACAAAGTGGCCCCCGGACCAAAGAATTGCCCACACCTGGTCTAAAACACTCCAGTTCTATACCATGAACGTCGGAAAGAATGGTCAGATCTGCATGAAACGGTACGTCCTCAAGGTGTTAATGAAACAGATCATTATAGAAATTGCATGACATAAAGTCAGAAATAAAAGCATCCTTCAGTGACTTCACGCCAATACTTTTTTTTACCTCTATCAGGCTACTAACATAAGGTTGAGGTTTTGTTTGGGATCCTAAGTGCATTTCGAAATATCCGTGTTGGGAGGAGTATTCCGATGGTGTTATTGAGGGTCCAATTGCTTAGTAAAGGACTCGGGTGACATAGGTAAGTTAGAGGCGAAGCTTTAGGGACAGAGCACATTTGACTTGAGAAAAATGATAGAAATTTGACTAAGTTTTCCTAACTTTTAACAAACTAACCAATGAAGCAAATTTCATGAACATTTTTGGACTGTTAGATGAATAATAATTTGTTGCAGAAAAAATTCCAGACTAATATAAATAATTTAAATTGATTGGGAAAGCTTAATTAACTAACATGTAATTTTCATATTTTCATAATTATCATTTGTCATCTATATATATAAAACAGTTCCGTTACTGACTCACTGACTGAAAATGCAACGCACAGACCAAACCGCTGGACCTAAAGGGCTGAAATTTTGCACGGCGATTCTTCTTATAGTGTAGGGGTGCACTAATAGAGATTTTTGAAAAATTCTTCTTAGATTTTTTTAAATTAAATTTTTAAGCTGTCTTAGTAACTGTTTTTTAAGTTTGCATGTAAAATAATAATTTGAGGGTTATAAAATTTATATCACGATAAAGATCATAAAAATTTCTTTAAAGTAAAGCCTTTTTCGAATCATTACCTCCATTTTCTGAGTTTTGGTGAATTTTAAAGATTCATTTTAAGAATTCAATTTATTAAATGCTGATCACGTGATTTCTTTTCCTGGTACTTTAAATAAATTTATCGTCACGTGCATGACAACTAAACAGACAAAAAAATTTTTTTTTCTTGCTAATGCGGCAGACGATTGGACATTATTTTGTCTATAAAAATATCCCTTGCGATTTTTTTAAAAATATATATTTTTTTCTACATCAATTGTATATATTGATCGTCACATTTATTATAAATATATATATTTATTTGTTTTTGGCATTAATTACATACATTGACCGTTGTATTTAATTTGAATGTACTCCGTAGCGAAGTGCGGGTTTTCAGCTAGTAACAAGCATAAATGATGTTCATTTTAATTTATCAACATGAAACACACTTTAATTTAAAGAAAACATTTAGCTTTTCATATTGACCTAAAATCTTTTAATTACCTTCATTTTTAATACTTCCTAGTAGACCCGTGCGATCCTTTCTCGTGTGATTAAAATACGATAAATTTTATAGCGAGGTTGGTGGTTTGTAGTAGGATTAAGAAGAACCGGTTCATTGGTAACCATTGCTTATTAGAAATTCAAGACATTTCCACAATAAGAAATTCAATTTAATAAATATGAATATAATAATAAAACAAATTATAATTATTTCAGTATGGAGTACCCACTAATTATTACCATGTTTTTTTTAACTCGCTTTCTTGTTTGTTTGTGTGTTTTTCCCTTACAAATCTTGCAATCGATTTTTAACTAACTTCCCGACTGGCTAGATACTTGAAAGTTTTAGAATAGCTCAGAACACGATGACAATGCGTTCTTTTGATACTTTTAGCCATCTTTCAGCAGCATAGAATTCATTTTCAGTTAATTTTGTTTTGTAGACTGGTTCAGCCATCTATCGGACGGGACGGGAACGAAAAGTTAAACGCAAGTTAACTTCCAATTAACTTCATTTTCTTTCATGTTGATGGGATAATTCATAAAAAAAATTTTAAAAAAGTATTTATTAATACATAGAATTGTCAAGTTCATATGATTCAACAGAAAATTTAAAAACATGGTATATAAAAAGTTATTTTTATCTTGTAATTATTTTTCAAATTACAATGGGGCGTAAGGTTAATGCAAAACCGATTACAAAACGCCCTTGGCCACAATATTGGAGGTGAAGCATAAGACAAAACAGAGGAACATGATATGTACATGTCAAAACACCTTTGTAGATAATATTAAAAGTTAAATATGACACAAACTCGTGGAAAATGTGATATTTACATTACAAACCCTCCTTTGTGCACATTATTTGACTTATCCGTTTCGACGCATCCAGGGAAAGAACTTTAGGTCCAAAAGTCAATTTTCCAAGTGGACTTTTAAACAAACAATACAATGTGTCATTCTGAATTAACAATTCATCAGAAGCGGAGAACTTAATCTTTAAAATGGCACCTCATTTATCGATTTTGGTTAAGTATGAAGGGAGAAAAAGGTATGAAACAAAAAAACACCTTTTAGAAATAATATATATAGATAATTAGTTGAAAAAATGCTTTTACAAAAAGTTTCTCATAAAAACCCTTTGTAAAATTTTTATTACCTAAGAAAATTTTAGGACATTTTAGGACATTTTATGTAAAAGGTAAACATTAACGTGTGTAGAAAAATTCAAGTGTTTATCTCGAATAGTTTTTGAGATATCAAGCGCGCAAAGTCAGAGAATCCTATTTTGAGATAAATGCATTTCAAGTTAAAATTTTGTATAAACCTCACAGTTTGGATGTTCACAATTATTTAAATATCGTATGATGTCACTGTCGTATCACGAAAATAGTGGTACCAAATTGTTCATAATAAATCCGGGTTTTAATATATATATATATATATATATATATATATAAAGATTTTTTTACCATTTTAAAGGTGTACCCTTAAACTAAAAATACTTGTAGATGATAGTTTTTCCAGAAAATGATCATTTCTGTAGTTAGACATTATGCTACCATTTTGAGACTTTTAAAGCATTTGAGGTGAATTTTTTTTCACTCTTTTTCTGAGCTGGAAAAAGCGTGTCTGAAGCATTCGTCCATCCTTTTTTTTGGTATTCAAAAGTGCTTAAATTTTACCACCTGATTGTACTTCTGCCAATCCTAGTAAGGACGAAATCATCAGTCGCACACACTTTTCAGGTTGAAAGCTGGAGATGGAAAAAGATGTCTTAAACGCTTAGAGGGTTAGAAAGGGAACTGAAACGAGGCTGTCCAGCCAAAACCTTCGTAAACAATTAAAATTTATCTTTTAATGTATTAAAATCGAAAGTTTCAAAGGAAAAATTTCTGAAACGTACGCAAGCAGCGAACGTCATTCCGCAAAGCAAACAGTGCACCTTCGAAAAAGAAGAAAAAAAATAGCCTTAATGATATTCTTTTTTTTCTCCCATCTCGGAATGTGGTGATTTCTGCCAAACGCGTGTCAACAATTTTGCCAAATATTGATTCAGGCGCGCCCGCCTGATTGAAATTGCTTTGGAAACTCATTTCCCTAAACTTCCATTCTTTTTTCTCTATCGCGCATTCGGGATTCGATCGCGGACTTTTTTCATTTCGGTTTGGAAAAGCCAAACAAGTTTTCTGTTCTCGATCGTCGAACGCGACGGGGGAGTCGACCTTATCCGGTCAGAGAGCTTAATGTTGTGACCTCTCCGATGTGCGTATCCGTACTTTTCTCTCTTTGTTCGTCTTTTTTTAATCGCACCGGACTGTTCAGTGATTTCTTTAGAGTTGTTAGAGTTGAGAAGCGAATGTTTTTATAGGCCTGGATCTCAGACACTTTACTGCGATAAACCTCCCTACGGTCTCTGGGCATCGACCCCTTGTACAAAGCATTGATTGAATTTAATCTTATATTTAAAGCAGAAACGAGAAGTGGGTCGTGTTTGTATGTGTGTGTGTGAGTCACAAAAACTCAAGAACCGTGAGCCCTACCTTGATGAAATTTACACGGTTTAATGCGCTCGGAAAATCAGGATGAATGTGACTATTTTCATCCCTCTACGACGTTCCATTCCCGGACTATGTTAGAACAAGTTTGCGCGATATCAAAGCCATTGTAACATTTCATTGTTGCCAATTAAACTATTACATTCACGTAAAAATAAATAGACATGAATTAAAAACGTGATTTTTTTATATATTGGCGCATGCAACAATGAATTTGATGTATTATTTTCATATACGTGGCAACGCCGGAATATTTCTTTTTAAAAATGAAAATATAAAGATGGAAAGTCATTCATTTTCAATGAATGTGTTCTCAATCCATAGCAGACTGTTTAGTTTTTAGAAAGAATTACAATCATGAAATACGTGTATATTCTAATTAAGTAAGTTTGAAAGTGGCATTGAAACGTAGCAGACGATTTAGTTTTGAGAAAGAATTCCGAGCATGAAATATGTGTGTATACCTTTTTCTGTGATAATTATCAGATTTGCTGTGTTTTAATGTTGAATGTGTGCTCAATCCATTCAAAGTTACTGGACTGGATGTGACAGAAGAATGTTTTTCGCATGGTCAGCTATATGTGGGAGTGTCTAGAACAAGGAATCAATCAGAATTATACATTATCGCATATGATAAAAAAGAAACAAAAAATGTTGTGTACTGGCAAGTATTAAAATAACAACAAATTAGTTATTAAAGGAATTTTTTATTACTGAAAAAAAAATTAAATTAATTTCTTTAAGAGTTGTTATAACTTTAGAACATCATAACATGAGGCTAATCATTGAAAAAAATAATAATAGTAACAATCCCGAGCAAAGTCGGGTAATAAATCTAGTGCTATATAATCGATCGTGAATTAAATGCTTTTTCAAGGGAGTCCGGGGGACATTTAAAAACTTTTTTTATTTATTGAGTGAAAATTTTGATATTTTTTTGTGATGGTTAACCATGTAATTTGTAAAAAAAGTCATATCATAAAACTTCTCATAAAGTTTTTAAAATTTTTAAAAATTTAAAAAGTGGGGTAGTTTAAAATCGTTATGACTTGAAATATTTGTCGAATTTCAAAATTTTTTTTATTTAATTAAACAGAAATTTGTAAGTTTTAATTTTAATTCAGATTTTTTTATAATATTAATTTTTTTAAAAAATTAAAAATATTTAGAGTAAAAATTAAAAAAGAAATTATGTAACTTATTTTTAAAAAAATCATATTTTCAAAAGTAAATATTTTTTTTCAAATTTTCTGAATCAAAATTAAAGAAAAATAATTGAAAAAGACATGTTCCAAGTTTGAACCATTTATCTTTGAAGGTTCTTGACTTATAACAATTAAAAGACGAGAAATGGTGAAAAAACCCATCATGCAGAAAAACGCATTTACAGGTTTGAACAAAGATTGGCTGCTATTAGTATGTTGTTAAAAAAGAAAATATCCTGTTGTAATTAATATAGAAACATGATTTAAATGTCATTTTAAGTGGAAAGGAACACAGAAATTTTTAATGCAATAATTTGTTTTCGAATATTTGAAGAATTTTGTGTTCTGGAACCCCTTGAAGAGAAGGATGGCTTCAGCTTTCGTCAAGTCATTTTGTCAAACTTATTTCTGTCCAGACGGAAAGATTATAACTTCGACTAGGCCGAATTTGACTAAAATGGAGTTTGTATTTAAGGTATCTAGATACGTCGAAATGGATGTTTTAGTGCGATATTTCGAAATTTTGTATGCCTCAATATCAAAGGCCAACCTTTAACGAAATTCTAAAATTGCTTTACTTTCATTCGTGTGATCATTGGATGAAAACTCGTGGCCAATTTAATAAACCGAAAGGGATATTAAAAGACCGTAAGGAGCCTCTTTCAATGCATTTTCTTGAAAACTAAGTTTTCAGTTACTTTTGTAAACGAGAAAGCTCATAATTTAAAACGTTTTCGATGTACTAGTATTTCAATGAAATTTTGAATAGTGTTTGACATATATACTGACATATATACATATATACAGTTTGACTCTCTATGTTTTGACTTAAAATCTAAACTATATGTGTTAATTTAATAATGCTACAGGTATCTGTACTTATAAAGAGATAATTTTGTTAAAACTTTTTTGGTATAATTCGGGGATTTTTGGAAATAATGTAAAACTTTTACTTCAGAAGACAGGAAAATTTCACAGTTGCATATAGCATAAAAAAACTATAACCGTAATATACCGTAATATTTTGGTATAACCGTAATATAACCGTATATATACATAACCATATATATACGGTATATTATACGTACACTTGCGGTATAGTATATACTTTCACCCAGTGACTAAGTGGTTAAGGCATCAGCCTGTCACGCCGGGGGCGAGGGTTCGATTTCCGCATAAGACTTGGTTGTATTCTGGGGAACCGGTCAGTCTTCCGCCTGCGAAAGGATACAGCGATATTACCACAGTCTAGAATCCAGTCTAGAAAGGGGAGCTGCAACCCATCGTCCATCACCAGTGTCATCGTTTGTTAATATGAAAAAAATTCTTCTGTGATTGTGTGATTTGTGTTTCTATTTCCTTGTATTCATATGTACACCGGACTGGGTTGTAATGTCGTCAGTCCCCAGGGACATTAGCCAAAAAATTATATACATATATATCTACACATGGTATAGTATACATAAACGTGCTGTATATTATATGTCTATGTAAGGTATATTATGCATAATTGTACGGTAATATGTATACCAGTACCCAATAATGAAAATATACAGGGAAATAATAATAAATTTATTAATCAGTGCGACGTTTCGTCATCGAAAGCTGACGTTCCCGTCGGCTCTCCGTCTCTATTCTCATAATTGAACGATACGCCACAAAAGTTATGAGAGATAGAAACAGAACGATATCATTCATCACAAATGGAATTTTAATGTAACGTATACCAGAAGCATTAAGCTGCCGATACGTAAAAGCGGTATCGCTTACTCTTGGAGCAGTTCCTTCCTGTGCGAATCTCAAGGGTCCATGGCTAAGGAAAAACGCTCTTTCGACTTAATGCGAGTTACGAAAAGTGGGCTTATCCAGTTTCATTTTTTCACCTTAAAATACAGCCGGGGGATGACTGTATAAACAAACAAACAAATGTAAAGAAAACCTTCAGGAACGGATCCCGAGGGTCGTATCAATCTCTGCCACAGTCCAAATATCGAAGATAGAACCGCATTTTTTAAAAAAAATTTCCTCGGCATCTTTTTCTGTCTAGAGAAAAAAATAAACGTTTAATGTGTAGATCAGAGGAAAATAAATACGACTTGTTAAGGTCCTCGGTACTAAACTGGTCTACAAATCGAAATCACGGCTTCAGTGGCTCTCAGAAGTGATCGAGACCGAACAAGACGAATAAGAAAGAAAGTGATTAACGAATAATTTGACATAGCTTAAAAGTGTCTAATAGTCGACATACCTGACTAGAATGCAGGTTCAACTTCCAAATCGGTTTAATTGATTGAAGGTGAAAGTAAGAAAGCACTGGTAGCCGAGTATTTTTCGTTCTTACTTGTTTCGACTCCATTTATTTCTCTCTTCATAGGTTTAGGTAATTCTCTGCTTCCTGCTTTGTAATATTGATATGGTTGCACTGATACATACACACACACACACACACATATATATATATAGTGTGTGTGTACACACACACATATATATATAGTGTGTGTGTGTTGTGTGTATTCATTTCTGCTTCCAACAGAGGGTATTACAAATCAGACCTCAGCAGTCATTTCTCAGAACTCATTAGGATGTATATCTTAAAATGAACAAAAATGGAGTTGGCCCATTTTCATATAAGGCGTTCATATATATATATATATATATATATATATATATATATATATATATGTGTGTGTGGGGGGGGGGTGTTAGTTAGTTATTTAATAATTTTATAATAGATATATTTAATATTAGAGCAATAATTTATAAACAAGAAAGATGCAGTCGTGGATCAGAAAAACAACTTTTATTAAGCTTGAGCATCATCGTGACAGATTAGCAATACTGGACATCCATTTGGCAGGTGTGGACGCATTGTATTTAATTGGTTAGAATCAGTCAAATGGCCTATAAATGTGAGGTATGATGTAATAGTCCCGTGGTTTTCAACGTTGTTTTTTCCCACGATCATGCGCGCGCATTACTACGTACTGTTAGTAAGTAAGAATTTGAAAGCAAGTCTTATTTATCAACAAGTGCCAGCGTCACAATCGGCACGTGCATTAAGAGGCCGTATAAATATAAATTAAGTTATTTTTAGGTCGCATTTTGGAAACGGAGTTGAGTTGTGCTTTATCAAGAAAAGAATTTGGAATACGCTTTGAAAGTAATTTAGGACAACGAGTTTTTTCGTCAAATAATAAATCAATCGATCCATCAAAAGTTGCCATATAGGGTATAATTCCTAAAAGCCCCTGTAATTCCTAAAAGCTTTATAATTCCTAAAAGCACTGTTTTATTTTGTTGGATTAATGCATAATTTTAGAATCAATTAACACAAACTGCATGTTTCTGCGACGATTCCGTTGCTATAATTTTATGGCATACAGTTTGCTCGTACATACTGTACAAAGCTTACGATCGGGGATTCATTATGACAAAGTAATGGGTATTTCAATGGATGACGCCTTTTATGTATCGGTATTGAAGTGAGCGAGTGATACTTTTACGCTATGATACTTGATTATACTTATTCTTTTATGTCATGCGTAAGGAGCTTATGAGTTGAGCTTATGACAGATCATAAGTGGGGACTCGTCATGCCAATAATTGAAGGGCCACTATAGTGGCGTAGCGAGCATAACTGGCGCCCGGGGCACGATACCTTTGTGGCGCCCCCCCACAAAACATATAGTAATATAATATATAGACCTTATATTAGCGCTCCCCCTCGAAAAACATATAATAATATAATATATAGACCTTATATCCCCCCGAAAACATATATTAATATAATATATATATACCTTATATTGGCACACCCGCCCGAAAAACATATAGTAATATGATATATAGACCTTATATTGGAGCCGCCCCCCCCCACGAAAACATATATTAATATAATATATAGACCTTATATTGGTTCCCCCCCCCCCGAAAAATATATAGTAATATAATATATGGACCTTATATTGGCGCCCCTCTGCAAGTGGCGCCCGGGGCATGATAGACCCATTTGCCCCCGCCCTCGCTACGCCACTGGGCCACTATGACGGATGACTGTTTTTTCGAGTCGAAAATTCATAATATAAAAATTTATTTACAATCCTCAACAACTTTTTTAAACTCCCCGGGAAAAAAAATTCCTTTCTATTTTATTTCCTTAATATAAAAGAGGCACGGCTTGGAAAAAGTGACACCACTTGAACAGTTTGGAGAGCTTCTTTTATCGTTTCGAAACACTGGATAAACAGAAAGCGTCTTTTTTTTTCCCCTCTTCTCAAGCTGAGACGTCTGCTAAAGGTCAAACTCCCAGGGGTTACATCCATCATGCGCGGTGTCGAAATATTGGAGACAACACCCCCGCGTGCCTTTATTTTTCTTCTTCTCTCTTTTATTTACTTTTTTCCCACTTGTTATTCTCAGTTTTCATCCAAAAGGCGAGGAGAGTTAAATCAGCCGCGACTGGATATCAAGCGCTTCAGTTGGCCATCGCAGCGGACGATGAAAGAAGAGGAAAAAAGAAAAGAAGAGTTCTTCTTTTTTTTTCTGTAATGCACTTCTTCTTACGGAGTCTTTCATATAAGATAGTGACAGCTGGTGCGAGGAATGCTTAGCGAAGAACTCGAGACGGAGTTAAATCTCTCAAGGTTCGGCGAGTTGTCTCTTGGTCTGGAGATGATACCGGCTGATAAAGATCGAAGAACAACTTGTAGATTTTAAGAGAGAGGAGAAAAAGAATAAAAAAAAATTAATAGAAAGAAGGAGTACTAGATTTTTAAGTGGAAAGTTGTTAGTTATATGTATGCAGTTTTGTTTTTTTTCTAACCGAGTCAAGGACTTGGGACAAAGAAAAGATGCTTCGGCCGAACTGACTTGACTGCAACAGATGGTTTTTTGTTAAGTTTATGGATGATGGGAGAAAGTGTGGTAGAGTTATTCCACGCATGCTCCGTTTGAAGAGGGATGCTCGTTATTTTTATGCATTTTTATTCCAAGATATGCAATCCAGAGAGCTTTTGTTCTACGGACCAAAAGGTATTGGATTTCTGAATGCATGAGGTCGAGTGTTTTGTTTACCACACTTCATTCGGTCGAGTTGTTTCGTTTCAAAGGTATAGAGATGTCTTACTTCTACTCTAAACTCGGTATATGTAAATTGAAGTGACCCTCTAATGAAGTATAAACGACACTTTATATATATATATATATATATATATATATATATATATATATATATATAAATATATAACAAAGTTTATTCTTTACTTGACACATATACTTGCATTTCTAAACAATACTGCGTACTACTGGTACAACCTGTATAAACACTATGCAAGGAATATTATTTCAAATATACTCACAAATTATTCTAAAGTCAAACCAGCGATGCTGCTCAGTAATCTTTGGACAATTAACCACGAATGACCTTCGTCTAACGGGTTGATAAGAACTCGCGTACGTTTCAAGCAAACTAGCTAATCGCCACAAGCGGCAAGTAGCGTAAATCACTATAACAAACCAGACTCATTTCTATAATGTAGCTGCTCGGTATTTATACCAATGGCCTATGCTGATATTAGCATAATTTAAGTGGCTTCTTTAAATTTATGCACTTAAAAGTTCGATTATTGTCAATCGAATCTTATATCGACCTTACAAAGGTCCAATATCGCTTCATTTTTTTTTCTTGAAACAGCCCCATATTACTCTCTGCAGGCAGGTGAGAAATTCTATTGACGAATCCGAAACTGGCTTCTACTTTAAAATCTATTTAGAATTTTAAACACCTTGAGGATCTGTCGTTTTTTGGAGGTCTCAACAATCGACGGACCATGAGGAAAATTAGCGTAACGAAATTTATGAAATTTCATTTTTAAGGCAAATTAAAGCATCCCGAAGAGAATTTCAATCAATAAATTACAAACCTTAGCGAGATAGAATACGCAATCGTGGAAAAAAAATTAAGGAAGAAAAAATACTTTATAACAAAACTTAATTTTCTCTCCAAACAAACACGAATGCAAACAATTTTTTTTTTCTGCAAAAAAAATAATAAAGTCACGTTTTGCGAGAGAGGCCAAAAATAAACAAATAAAAGAAGCTTTGTGTTTAGAAAAAAAAATAGGGGGAAAACTTGAACTCGGAAAAATCTCATCTCAAAATGCCGAGAAAGAGAAAAAAAAAAAGGAGTTGCATCCAGCTCTCTGTAATGTTTGTAAATTGGATTTTAATCGACGAAATGCCCGGCACGTTTCCATTTTGTGTGTCACTTTCTCTCTCTCTCTCTTCCCGAAAATTCCGTTGTTTGTCTTCCGTTCACGGTTTGAAGTGGGTGACCCGGGAGTTTGGAAATCTGCGGTTTATGGTAATTTCTCTTTTTGGTTTGGCCCGCCCACTCTGACGTTGCCTTTTCTAGGACGTTATAGACGTTTTTATCTTTCCTATCGACACCGACTGTTTATTTGTATAAAGATCATTATACTAATGGAAAAACTTTTGAAACATTTGGAATTTTTGTTTGAAAGGGGGGGGAGGTCTCTTTTCCACGGGCAGGCCCGAGTTATGACATTGTAGAACCCTGGGCTAACGGACTGAGACGCCTCCAGTCTTATCGGATGGGTCATAAGTAATCTTACAAATGCTTATTTATGTATGCTATGTATGTATAGTTATGTATGTATATATGTACGTAAGAATATGTATGTATATATGTACGTAAGTATATGTATGTATATATTTACGTAAGTATATGTATGTATATATGTACGTAAGTATATGTATGTATATATGTACGTAAGTATATGTATGTATATATGTACTTAAGTATATGTATGTATATATGTACGTAAGTATATGTATGTATATATGTACGTAAGTATATGTATGTATGCATATTTGTGTATGTATATATGTACGTAAGTATATGTCTGTATATGTGTACGTAAGTATATGTATGTATGCATATTTGTGTATGTATATATGTACGTAAGTATATGTATGTATGCATATTTGTGTATGTATATATGTACGTAAGTATATGTATGTATGCATATTTGTGTATGTATATATGTACTTAAGTATATGTATGTATATATGTACGTAAGTATATGTATGTATATATGTACGTAAGTATATGTATGTATATATGTACGTAAGTATATGTATGTATGTATATTTGTGTATGTATACATGTACGTATGTATATGTATGTATATATCTATGGTGTCCAGCATAAAGGGCTTAAGTCAAAAACAGTAATTTAAATATACCAAGTTGTTGGCTTTTATACCAATCGCAGGGCAATAATTCCGACATGAGTCTTTTGTACAAAGAAATGTACTTTTGTATACAAAATTGTTGGCTTTAGCCTTTTATACAAGTCAAAAGATGTTTTTTGCTATCAATACTAACAAATATACTATAAAAATCACTTTTTTTCTCTTAAGTCCTTTATACCAGGCACCATATATACATACAGTGGAGTCCCGATAATCCGAACTTCGGTAATCTGAAAGTCCGCTTAATCCGAAACCAAAAGTCGAAAAGAACTAAGCTTACAATAAAACCACGGTAATAATAAGTAATATAAAATACATTTCTGAAAATTACAAGAATATTCAAAGTTTTACAATGTACTGAACTAATTATTCCTGAACTACATTTGTTTGAAAAAATCTGTTAAATATTGTTGTCGAAGAGAATAATACCTCTCCTTTGAAGCCAAAATCCGCCAACGTGTCAGAAAAATGGTGTACGCTCTGGTCGCGGCGGGGTGTTGCTCTACATCAATTGCAGCCCTGGAGTCTGAGTGGGATACCGTCTGCTCGCTGTCACCGTCTGCTTCACCTTCACTCTCGTCTGAGACGTTGACAGGTTCTTTCAAAACTATTTCAACAATCTACTGATCTTCTAAAGACGAACCCGCTACAATATCTCAGCAACATTAGCACTTGTGTTCGGTCGGCCACTACGTGCCCCATCGTCTAAACAACCCGTGCTTCGAACTTCAAAATCATTCTCTTTACAGCTGCAATTGTCATAGGACCTTTACCCTTTCGAATACCCTTCCTATGGCGATAGGATCGTAAAGCTGCAGTAGCAGATTTCCCCATTCTGATAATACAGCTTCACTAACAGTGCCTTTTCTGGTAACGTCAGCATGCTGCGATTGCTGGTGCATCTGATTCCTTCTCTCATTACAGCTCCTTTTATACACGATTCTCATGCAGCGTCACTGACGTTTTGTTGTCCAGCGCCATGCCTTGGTCATTTTTTTAACTTTGTAAGGTAAACACAAGATTCGATTCACAAGAATCGAACTTTTGAGTGAATGAATTAAAGAAGCTGCTTGAGATATGCTAATTTCGGCATACGCGCTTAGTATAAATACCATGCAGCGTCATTAATAAAGGTTGTTGTTAAAGGTTGAAAAAGGTTGTTAAGGTTGTAAAGGTTTTGTTAAGGTTGATAGATAAGTGATAGGGAGCTAAGAGGTATGAAGCTCAAGTACTATCCTGCGCTAGTGCGTAGCAGGCCCAAAGTTTACGTGTCAGTACTGCTGGTTTAACTCTCTGCTGGTTTGTGCGTATTGAAATGTGTATTTCTATTGAATGTTAATATATATATATTCCGTACAAGTAGTACGTATGAATCTTGTTGTTAAAAGCAAAGCCTACATGTGCAAGAATATTCAATAAACATTGTTTCATGTATAAACTGTGTTTGTATCAAATTCATTTAGAGTGCCACTTCAAATTATATACACCCAAGTCTGGGTAGAAGTGAGCTATATTTACTCTATAACTTTTATTTTGTGGTTACAATAAAACCCCATGTCATTCCAGGCATGTGTGTCAATTTTTACCTACCTACATTATTCCGTGAATTATTACTTTTTCAAATATATACTTATTTTCTGATCACCCGGTATATTTACAATAACACAATCAATATTACAATAAAAATATTTGCTTAAATATAGGTCCACAGTCCTCCTAAGAGCAAGCCTGCCCAGTCTCTCATATCCATTGTCGATCTCCACGCATTCTTCGAATGTTTCATATTAGAGAAACTCCTTTCTCCAGTAGCATACGTCCTCATCGAGCACGTGTAGATCCGCAGAATTGTTTCAACACGAGGGAATGAAGCAGTGAATCCATTGTTTGCTACGAGGGTGTAGATATCAGTAGCCATTAGAGATTCGTGTTCTTGCCCAAATTCCATTTTGACCTTTGCTCTCTCTTGTCGATGCCACTGGGCTGCAGCTCCTAAAGCCCGTTCCTTTATACGGCCCTTCTTACAGGTGTCATCGACGTGCGCGGAATATGTTTTTGCTGAGGCTTTCCCATCGAAATCGTCATTTTCTTTGGATGGGGGCGAAGGGTTCATCTCACCTCGGTCGCGGTTCGAGCAAGAGTAAAATACGAACAGATAGACAACGTATTTTTATTTTTTGTAGTATAAATTACGCTTATTTGTTGGTTATATTAATATAATTAACAAGTAAAGTTAATATTTTTTATATTTTATTAATTATTGATTATTAATTGTATTGAACAATAAAAAATGTATAGGGTAGTCAAAGTATATTTATTTGTAGTACAAGTTATTGATAAGTATTTTTTAATTATCTTATATAAAAAGCATAAACGGGAAATGGGTCGTGTTTGCACGTGTGTGTGAGTCACAAAAACTCAAGAACCGTGAGCCGTACCTTAATGAATTACACAGTTTAATATCCTTGGAAAATCAGGATGAATGGGACTATTTTCATCCCGCTACGACGTTCAATTCCCGAATTATGTTAGAACAAGTTTGCGCGATATCAACGGATATTTTTTTGTTCAAAGCCATTGTAACATTTTATTGTTGCCAATTAAATTATAACATTTGTGTAAAAATAAATAGACATGAATTAAAAGTGTGATTTATTCATATATTGGCGCATGCAAGAATGAATTTCATATATTACTTTCATGTACGTAGCAACGCCGGAATATTTCTTTTTAAAAATGAGATGGAAAGTCATACATTTTCAATGAATGTGTTTTCAATCCATAGCAGACGGTTTAGTTTTGAGAAAGAATTACAATCATGAAATACGTGTGTATTCTAATTAAGAAAATCTGAAAGTGGCATTGAAACGCAGCAGACGATTTAGTTTTGAGAAAGAATTCCGAGCATGAAATATGTGTATATACTTTTTCTATAATAATTATAAGATTTGCTGTGTTTTAATATTGAATATGTTCTCAATCCATTCAAAGTTAATGGGCTGGATCTGACAGAAGAGTGTTTTTCGCATGGTCAGCTATATATGGGAATGTCTAGAGCAAGGAATCAATCAGAATTATACATTGTCGCAGATGATAAAAAAGAAACAAAAAATATTGTGTACTGGCAAGTATTAAAATAACAACAAATTAGTTAATAAAGGAATTTTTTATTACTGCAAAAATGAAATTAATTTGTTTAAGAGTTGTTATAACTTTAGAACATCATAACATGAGGCTAATCATTGAAAACAAAATATATCAGAAACAATCCAGAGCGAAGCCAGATAATAAATCTAGTATTAATATAATTAACAAATAAAATTAGCATATTTTCCCATTTTATTAATTGTTTGTAGTTTGTAGCCGCTATTTTGTTGCTGATATTAGTTATGTAACTAATAAATAAAATTTATATCAATTTTTAGCTTTTCTTTAACTCATTCCTTTTCTGTTTTCTTTAGAAAAATGAAATGTTTTTCCTTTGAATAAATCTTCAGCCTCATTTAGTAAGAAAAAAAAATCGAAACAGTTCAAGACCCGCGCACTTCCTTCCAATAGTTTAGCATTCATTTGCATTCAGAGAGGACCGTTTCCACTGAGGAAACGAAGTTCGCCAAACATAACGAGCCGTCGCCAAATTTTAAATTGAGAACTCGCAAAAATCTGTGCTCTGCGGAAGAAGTAAAAAAAGAAAAAAAACTCAAGCAAAGGAACGGATCTTGGTTTTCAAAATAAATGTTACAGGTTAGGAGCAACTAGAAAGAATAAACCAGAACGTAAATGCCTCTGTTACGTTCCTAAATTGGAATTTAATCGACAGCCACGCTCCTCTTCTGGCGTTTTTTTCGAGTCTTGTTTTCGAAAACCATTTCTGTTCTTCCTGAGCCGGGGTAATTTGTCTTCGAACCGTGTGAACTGTTTTTCTCCCTGCAATTTAAATTTTAGATGCCTGTTAATCATTGCGTTGCATTTTACCAACTAAAAGCCTCTCAGGATGACTGTGTTTGATTTTTCTTCTTCTTTGGTTTAGAGAGAGGGAAGCGTAGAATAATTTGTTTCGTATTAAAAGAATTAATTGATCCCGCAACATGTCAAATATGGCATGTTGTTTAATGGGTTTCTAAAAGGATACATTTCAACTTTTAGGATATGATGTGAGACAAGTGTGTGTGTGTATGAATATATATATATATATATATATATATATATATGTATATATATATAACACGGTGAAAGTGGTGTAAGTCAAGTTAGATTCATTTTGTGAAACAAAGCGTTTACCTGCAAAAACTACAAACAATTCAACTATAAATTGAACAGGAGATTACTTTTTTCCCCCAGCTAAAAAAATTTGACTATGTGACTTACACCACTTTGCCTTTCACCGCCTCATATATATATATATATATATATATATATATATATATATATATATATATATATATATATATATATATATATATATATATATATATATGTATATATATATATATATACATATGCACACACATGTTCATTGGCTACTTTAATATAGGTACACCCTATGGGTGAGGCAACTTACTGCCCCCTGTGAAAGGACAGTAAGGGAACATCCATGCCGTATCCGGGATTCGAACCCGATCCCACGTTTTGGGAGCCCGAGACGCTAACTACTCTTCGAAGTGGTCTACGCACACTGTATGTATGATATATATATATATATATATATATATATATATATATATATATATATATATATATATATATATATATATATATATATATTTATATTTATATTTATACAGGGTGTCCATAACTTAAGTCCCACTTTCAAAAGGCTGCAAAAAAAAAGAACCACTGGTCAGAATGACTTCAATTTTGAACTGAATATACTGGAAGAAGGGAGAAACGATTAGGCATAATAAAAAAAAGTTCCAAAATATATCAATCGATGGCGCTGTAAGCGGCATAACGAAAGTGGATTCGGCTACAAGTGACATTTTGAATCGAAATACGACGGCTTTGGCATGAGTTGCACAGTAAACCAACTGTAGTGTTCAATGTGCATGTGTGTTTGGGTCGTTTGACGGAAAAAATGACTTCCAAATCAGTCAACAGTTGTGGCACTGTTAGTGGAAAGCCCATCCACCACGGCAAGGTCGTACCACATTGGATGGGAAAAATTGGTTTTTAATTGTCCTTGGGCCAAAAACCGCATAAAAAGCAACAATGAAAACGCCTGTTAATTATCGCTAGACTTGCGGCAGACAGGTTCAGTATGTTTTCCACCATTGTCCACCACAAGCTGAAAGCGATAAACAGCATGTTCCACAACAAACCGGGTGTCTCAGGGGTGACGTTGCGAATGTGTTCCGTAATCCGCGTCTTCAATTCAGCTAAATTTGCAATCGGGCCACTGTACACAACATTTTTAAGATAACCCCACAGCCAGAAGTCACAAGGATTGAGGTCTGGTGATCTTGGAGGCCAGGCTGTTGGACAATGGCGGCTGATAAGTCGATTATTTCCGAAATGCCTCTTGATCAGTTGCATGACTGGCTTTGCGATGTGCGGAGGAGCGCCATCTTGCATGAAAATGATTCTATCCAGACATGCACGCTTTTGAAGTGTTGGAATGACCTGGCTGCGCAAAAGACTCGCATACCGTTTACTATTCACGGTACAGGTAACAGGACCCACAAGACCTATCCCCTCGAAAAAAAAATGGCCCTACCATACACGATGCTGTCAACCCGCACCACACAGTTACCTTTGGCGAATGTATCGGTACTGGTTGAGTTGCGATGGGTTTCCTTTGCCCATATCCTGTAATTTTGTGTGTTGACAAACCCGTGGAGGTGGGCTTCATCTGTCCACAAAATGTTCCATGGTCATTCATTGTCCACTTCCATGCGAGCGAGAAATTCCAGAGCAAACGCCTGTCTTCTTGGCGGGTAAGCAGGAAGCAACTCCTGAACATGTGTAATTTTGTATGGATAGCAATGCAGGATATTGCGTATAATTTTGTGCACCGTACTCGCAGGCATGTCTAAACATCGGGCAATACCACGTGCACTGCACGTCCCTTCCTCTAATGCTGTTGCCACATCTTCTACCACCACTACTGACGTCGAAGCAATTGATTTCATCCCTCTGCCAGATTTCACTTCAAAAGAACCTGTTTCTTCAAATTTCTGAATCATATTCTTTAGACCCTTTGCAGAAATCGGACCACAGCCTTTTTACATTCCCTTTAATGACCGGAATTTCTACTCAGATACCGGAATTTCTACTCAGATTTCTACTCAGACAAGCTACTCAGATACAATATGATGGGAACGCCACGTATCCCGCGCTTTTACACCACATGCAATGCGTCGTGCGCATGAGTGTATTTTAATTACTTTGCATAGTATGCCACTTACAGCGCCATCTATTGATACATTTTGGAACTTTTTTTATTATGCCAAATCGTTTCCCCCTCCATCCAGTATATTCAGTTCAAATTTGAAATCATTCTGAAAAGTGGTTCTTTTTTTGCAGCCTTTTGAAAGTGGGACTTTAATTATGGACACCCTGATATGTATGTGTGTGTGGATGTGTTCTGACAATTGAAATTGATAATTTTGTAATTAGAATATGTTTTCGTGATAGGAAGAAAGTTATTAGTGATTATTTTAATGAATTTTAGAAAAAAAGCATAAGTCACCGCTTGGGGTGCAAACGTGTGATAAACAGTATGTGGTTTCAGACGTAGTAAGTCAAAAATAATAGTCAAATAGTTAAAAATGTGTCAAAAATAAGTCAAAATAAAAAAGCCTTTCTGTTCGATATTTAATTCACATATTGGAAATTTCAGCTTAAAAACAGATAATTATATAAAAAGTATAATAATTCATGATAGAAAATTTCTTATTGAGTTTTTAAGTATTAAAAAAAATCTTTAGAAAAAAAATTAGGTTTATACCTTGTGGTACAAATTTACGTTTGAAGAAAAAAAAAGATGAAATGGCTACAACTTATATCTGTAGCGAGATCATTAAAACCACTCATTTTTCTAAATGAAAGTATGTCTGTAATATACATACAGCATCAGACAAAAACTGGCCCTACCTTCTATTTAATTCCTGAGCTACTCATTTGGGTTCGAAGAAAAATGTAAAACGATGAGGTAATTACCACTCAGAAGCATAAATATTTTGAAAGAAATTTAACCGGTTTTTTTTTTTGGCCTTACCTCGGGTGAAACTTAAAGAATTCTGAAGTAATTAATAAATTTTCCGCATTATTAGGCACCGTAATTAACACACAGCTTGTGGCGTTCTTGGCCTGTTGATGAGACGATTTTTTTTTCACCTTCTTTTAATCAAACAATTTTTACTTCCCGGAAAAAGGTAAACGTGTTAATTTTCTCCCATTTTAAAAGAGCCTTTGAAAGGCGAGCTTTTAGTTTTTAAAGTATCGATTTTTAATTTTCGCGTGATTTAAATATCGGAAGTTTTGGTGGGATGACCGACGGAGCGGACCTAAATCGAATTAAATATGTTGTCAGATTGCTAATTGGAAATTAAATTTGGCGTGATTTTTCCTTTGGCATACATGCGTGTAATTAAAATTGATAAATACCGATAATTAAGTATTGGCACGCGTGTGGACAAATGCAAGTTATTGTACAGGGTGCATAATGAAAGAAAAAGTCTTGTTCACATTGCTTGCGTCACCAATAAAAATTTTTTAACCAATCACAGAGCGGAAGACAATGAGCACGTGATATGTCAAACTCATCACGGGTCATGTCAACAAAAGCAAAGCTACACTGAGGAAGCAATATAAACAAGGCCTAAGTATCATGGCGCCCGAAAACTGTGACGTAATATTGTGACGTAATATAGCCGTAATATTGCAATGACGTATTGTATTATGTATTGTATTATGTATTGTAATAACGTATTGTATTATGTATTGTATTATATATTGTAATGACGTATTGTATTAGCATTGACGTAATATTGTACTGTGACGAAATATTGAAAATTGCCCATGCGCATCATTGTCAATTAAGAATTTGCCAATTATTGTACACGTTGCATAATAGAGTGCGAAAATGACGCCTTCATGACGTACGTTCGAAACATTAACCAAGAGCATTATTATAAATTAAGAATATACGTCACTGTGACGGTACTTTCACGCGTCTAAATTCCCGTATGTCCCGAGACTGACGCCCTTTGTGTACTTTAGAATGTCGTTAGGTGTTTCTTGGCAAATTTCCGATTCCCCAAAAAACTGAATTAAAAGTCATAGTAAATTACTGCAATTTGACGTTGATGATCTCATCGTTGATTTCATTTAGGCAGTTTAGAGTGAACGGAAAAAAAATACCCTTCCCACTTAGATTATTACCTTTTTTACAAAATGCACCTCAAACATACACGGGGAAGGAGCCTCAAAGGCAAATGTATAGACATCCAGCACAGGCAATCGACGTTTTTTAATCTGTGTCTTACTAAGGAGCCCCAAAGAGGGCAAAACTTAGGTCCAGCGTTGTTTGGTACACTGAAATGTATATATTACCGTTTTATTGCATTTCCTTCGTTGGAACAGTGTAGTCTGATATATATATATATATATATATATATATATATATATATATATATATATATATATATATATATATATATATATATATATATATATGAAACAATAACGTTTCCCTTCATTAACTTTGTCTTACCGCAACAGAACATTATCCCTCAATTTGATTTTGATCTAAATACTAAATTAATCTATTAGATTTTCCCCGAAGTCCACGTGCGGACAGAAAGCTTATATAAGAAGATCTAGAAGCCATGACATGACCTCGTCCGATGCGGCGTGATGATGTCAGGTGTCACGTTTTAACCAATTAAAAGTTCAGCGTGCCTGTACCCAACGGCATGAACCTGGAGTTTCGCGGGTCTTCTGTGTCTGATCTCCGTCCTAGCAACATGTAGTGTTTTAGCTGTCCGCATCGCCGCAGCGTTGCGCTGCCGGGGTCCTTTTTCCTCCGTTATCCGAGAGATATCTGGAGCTAATATATTTGTAATTTCGAGTAAAAGATGTCCAGCAACATTTCCAGGAATAAAGAACTGTTCTACGACCAAATCGCCTCTTCTTTTCTGGAGTCCTGTTTTATTTGCCTGGATATTATTCTTCGTGCCAGCCACTCGTTTGCTGAAGCCGACCACGACTACTCCGAAAAGCCAGACTTTACCATTCCGTTAACAAGTCACCGCTCCTGAATTTCATCGACCCCAATATTATTACATATATATGGGAATTATATCAACCCAGGACTCCGGCTATGATCACTATGTCGCCACGTACGTTATTCGACGACAGCGCTACTAAGATTCCAAGAGATGAACTGGGGAGAAAGAGTTTGGAGAGAGGCTGAGATCGGTTCCCGACCAGGCTAGGGGTGCCTAAAAGCAGTAGACGGGCTGCGACAGGAGAAATAGTCTTGACGGGGCTTGACGTTGGCTCCTATAAGTGGCAGACGGCTGCACAGTTAATCCTTATCGCGGCGGACGGCTGCATACTGTAACCCATTCAGATCTGTGGAGGCCTGGCGTGGCCTGGCGTGTAACGATATTTGTACCGTAATTCATTATATGCAGATAGACCTTAATGCCAATATATAGTGTTCGTCGAAGTGATGTGACTGTCCTTTATTGAGTACTGATTTATTCTGAGTATAGTAGAGTCTTGGGGTTGCAAGTGAATACGCGGCCCTTGGTTCTACGAAAGTGGGCGCCCGCCCAAGATCGAGATTATATATATATATAATTTTTTTTCTCGGAGAAAACCTTTGCCGGAACGGAAAATGTTCTAAAAAGGTCCACAACATTAATTCTCTAAAGATATAAAATTATAATTTTCGTTACCCTTTATTCACTACGATAAGGGAATAGAGGTATAGAGGGGGTTTCCAGGACGGACAGTTAGATTTTAATCCACTGAAGGTTTGAGACGTATTATTCCGTTCGATACTTTCAACTCGAAAGGCGTTTCCGACAGATTGTTCTGTCCTCCATTTGTTACTCAGACTCTCCAGTGTCAACACTTTCGGAAGGCAAACGAGAGTATGGAATCATCCGTCTTTTAGAAAGAGACAGGAAAGTTAAAAAACGCTTGGAAAGTTCGTGAAATAAAAAATCATTAAATAAAAATCATTAAATAAATATCGCACACAAAAAAAAGTTTAGAAACTGTTCGAGAGTCATTTTCATGATCATTATGGCCCCAGTACACGCAATTTTTTTTAAATGAATCGAACACAAATGACTCCCTTTTTTGTTTCCACGATATCGTTAAAGGAGAGAGTGGGGTATCGCGTCAGGTTTATGATTCGAAAAGAGAAAAGGAAAAAAAAAGGATGGAAAAACAAACATAATTCTGGGGTCCATAATAATAACAACCTGCATCTCGGTTCTATCTCTAGAACGCACAGGGGAGGACGGAAAAAAAAAATAAGAAGTTCCAAGACTTGAACAAAAAAGTCCACCCTTATAGCGTAACGATCTCGTTCAAAATAAATTCCACTTTCGATTAAATAATTGAAGTGTACGGCAGGGTGGTGCGTAAGGAAAGTACTGCTAATGGCAACCGGTAATGATTCCCTTCCGAGATGATATACTAATTCCATTCGTCGGGCGGAAATGAGAGGAAACGTCCCCGCCGGAAGCGATCCCTTTTGTTCCGCTGGCGCACGAGATGCGCTTTTCTCGTTAATGACCGTGGGGGGTGGGGGTGGGGCAGTCACGACATCGCGAAACTCGAGAAACGGACGAAAACCTTCCACGGAGTTGTTTACAAGTTAATAAATCCCCGCTAATACAAAAGGATCTTCGATCGTCGTCCGGGGGTGGGGATCGATAAATCGTTCCGTTCGCAGGTAGCGATGGAGGGATGTTCCCCGTTCCATTGCAGCAGCGAGGGGAATTTTTTTTTTTCGAAGACAGGAGGGGTCTGCCTGATGGACAAGTTTTCTATAAGACTTACTACAAAGATTCTATAAGATTCACTATGATAAGAGTGTAGGGCATAGAGGGAGTTTCCAAGGCGGAGAGTTAGATTTTAATCCACTGAACGTTTGAGACGTATTATTCCGTCCGATACTTTCAACTCGAAAAGCTTTTGCGACAGATTGTTCTGTCCTCCATTTGTATCTCAGACGGTCCAGTATCAATACTTTTGGAAGCCAAACGAGAGTATGGAATCATCCGTCTTTTAGAAAGAGACAGGAGATTCTTAAGATATATATATATATATATATATATATATATATATATATATATATATATATATATATATATATATTATATATATATATATATGTATGAAGCACTTTATTGAAGATACACAATCGAGACCGAAATTGAATGCAATTCTAATTCACAAAGAGCAACTGAGGTTTATTCCATGAAAACAGCAAAATGTTACTCGCATCGAAGCGAACCCGCGTCTCCCGTTGCGCGCGAAAATAGAATTAGTTCAAAGAGGGGTTGCCAGGAATTGGCGGAGAGAGTTAGTATATGGAAAGGTGGAGCATCTCGCCAAGGTGTCAGAAGGTTACCACATTTAGAAAGAAAGTTCAGGTAAGGGCGATTAAAGATTATTAATAATATTATCACATATAGATATGTATATATATATATATATTTTTCCTCAGAGAAAACCTTCGTCGGACCGGAAAATGTTCTAAAAGGTGCCAAAACATTAATTCTCTAAAGATATAAAATAATAATTTTTGTTACACTTTATTCACTATGATAAGGGTGGAATATAGGGCATAGAGGGAGTTTCCGTTGCTGAGAGTTAGATTTTAATCCACTGAACGTTTGAGACGTAGTATTCCGTCCGATGCTTTCAACTCGAAAAGCGTTTGTGACGGATTGTTCTGTCCTCCATTAGTGTCTCAGACGGTCCAGTATCAACACTTTTGGAAGCCAAACGAGAGTATGGAATCATCCGTGTTTTAGAAAGAGACAGGAAAGTCTTAAGACGCTTGGAAAGTTCGTGAGACAAAAAATAATAGATTAAAAATGATTAAATAAATATCGTATATAAAAAAAGAAAGTTTAGGGATCGTTCGAGAGTCATTATTTTTTGAATAAGTGAAACTTACGGAAACCTCAAGAGAAGCAAAATAAAAAGCACAACCAATGACCCTATGTGTGTGCTGTAACTTATTTAATTTAAATCAGTGGCTAGGATATTTTTGAATTTACCCCGTACCCATAACGTTATGGGAGCCGCTCATTTGCCAAATCGGTCAAGTCCATGAAGCAAAAAGTGGAGAAAAGTGATCAAATAATAGACATTTTTTTTTAAATGCCTCTGAAAATATCGCTTCAAATGAAAAAAAAAAAATTCCCCAATGCGGTAGCCTTGTCCTTTTAAACATTCGCCTATTTATCACTGCGGTTTTGCTGGCGTCTTTATTATGGGGCAACATATAAATGGACCAACATCGTCCGCTATGAAGTAACGACGAAGGGAGGTATTTTTAAAGGCGCGAAGCTGGGATTCGATCCGAGCACCCACAGCACCGAAAACCAGCACGCTGTACGACGGGTCCGCCACAAGCCCTGTTCAAACAAACATTGTAGAATGTATTGTTGCGGATTGAGATTTTATCGGACGACCTATAAGACAGAAGATCCTCGCTACTATCACTAGTTGGTGCCCGTCAAAACATGACGGCTGGATAGTAAATGAATGTCCAATTTTAATGCAAATATTTTAACTAAACATTATACTCAACACATCGGAGTAAAATGTTGAAAATCATGATATTAAGAAGAGATATCACACTTTAAAAAATTACTATTGAACCCAATAAAAATAAATATGATGACTCAACAGCGCGAAATAAACAATGTTCGTCAGGTTTAATTCTATATCTCACAAAAACAATTAAAAATTAAAATGACAGAGAGAGAGAGAGAGAGAGATAGAGAGATTCCTCGGAATAAAGAAATTAACGTGTTTATGCGGCCTCGTGCTTAGTGAGTATCTAAATCCAGATTTAAACATGTCACTGAGCACGCGCAGAAACAAATTAACATGTTTATGCGGCCTCGTGCTTAGTAAGTATCTAAAGCAAGACTTAAACATGTCACTGAGAATGCGCAGAAAGCAATTTTTTTAATTGTAAATTATCGTTAATTAATAGAAATTGCGGTTGCGAAAACGAAACTTGACTCATCTGTAGATTAAAGTCTATCGTTTAAGACCAAAATGAAGTCAATGGATGCAGTAGTTTTCTCTCATGGAATGCCAGAAAATCGGCTTAGTAACTATATATATATATATATATATATATATATATATATATATATATATATATATATATATATATATATATATATATATATATATATATATATATATATATATATATATATATTTATATATATATACAGTGGAATTTCGATCTATCGTTTTTCAAGGGACCGATTGAAATGAACGATAAATGCGGAAAAACGATACATGCGGAAACATAACAAAGCAATATGATATTTGGGACTGGATAAAATGAACGACACATACGGAAAAACGATGGATCCGAAAACGATCGATCGAGATTCCACTGTATATATATACACACACACACACACACACACACATATATATATATATATATATATATATATATATATATATATATATATATATATATATATATATATATATATATATATATATTCATATCCTAGCAGAGGCACTTGTCGTGTAGACATTCGCCTATAATTCACCGCAGTTTTCCTGCCATTTTTTTATGGGGGCACCATATAGGATGACCAGCATTACTCCCTATGAAGGGATGACACATACGGAGGTATTTTTAGTGGTGCGACGCCGGGTTTCGGTCCGAGTCTACTCAGACACGAAAGCCAGAGCGCTGTACCAAAGGGCAACCACAAGCACGTAACTTAAATACATAGATGACAATTTTTAAGTGTCTGAGGGTTTCACCGATAAGCCAAGTGAAAAAAAATCTCATTCAGTCTTCAAATTGTTTTTTGACTACCGGCAAAAAAAAGTTGTAAAAATTGTTTCAAAATTCACGAGTGTTTACTTCTGCGGCAGTTAGACTCATTAATTGTTCTTTATTTTACGTCTCTTTCCATGAAACAACCCTAATCGATTAACCGTTATTGTCGAGTACTTGCTTCTGCTTTTGGATGGCAACGATTGACATGAGAGTATATGGACTTTACTGGATTGGCTTCTGAAAACAGTTGCTTATGATTCGATTCCCCCCCCCCCAAAAAAAAAAAAAAGTTGTCATTTCGTGATGGTCATCTGAATTATTTGGGAAATTATGCTGAATGTCAAAAGAGAGGATTCCATCGACACTCCCATTTCAAACATTTCAAAAAGGCAGCGTAACTGATTTAGCTTCTGTGTGGCTCATACAATAGCAGATAGATTTTTAACTAACTAGTTTTTCGGTAATAGTTTTATTAGATTCGCTCTGCTGAATATCAAGCTATGGAGGAAATGTTTCCCACCATGGTCAAGTTGGATTGGGAGTTTTTTTTTTATTAAATTGTATTCCGCAATAGGGAGAGACAGTTTTGTACTCTTTTTCATGCTTCAAAAGAACCACCAATATTATTATGTTTGGATGATTCATGGAAAAAAATGGGGTAGACTTTTAAACACACGTCATTTCTTCGGTTGGATGACGTATCTAAAATCAGTAAGATATTTAATATATATGAAATGCCGGGGTGTTGTTGAATTGCGTCGTTATTTCGTCAGGGCTATAGTCGTGGTTTTAAATAACTCTCCGTAGAAGTTCAGAACAGTAGTTCTTTAATCAAATAATAAACTGTTATTCCATTTCCAGTATCATGGTGGAATGACCAGGCAGCGCGAGACTCGTTCTGTTCAACATCCGAAATCAGTCTATATTAGTAGAGCTAAAACACTTAGCTTTTATAAGCTCGGTTCTGTTACCTGACTAAAATATTTTCTGAGGCAGCTTTTCCTTGAAAACGGAAGTCTGTGGAAGGGTTTTAAAGTTTAGTTTGGAAGACTTTTCGATGCTTTTGCGTGATAAATCCCATCTAGCCGGGACCGTGCACATATTTAGTCTCGGAAAATAGGGCAAGATTATAAATTGAATTTCGATATTTGTAGTTCGTGCGACAATTTGGTAAATTGGAGAATATTAAAAATAAGTTAGCTTAATGTATGATTTTGATAATTATGTTAAATTTAGTTAGTGGGGCCAAATTATTAGTTACACATACACACATCAGGGCAGCCCAGAGGGAGGGGGCAACTGAGGCACTTTTTCCCAGACCCTCAACTACCGGAGGGACCCCAAACAAATTTTAAAAAATTCATTTATTAGATTTCCTCGGAAAGAAAATTCTGAAACTTGTACCGTACTTTAAAATTCAAAATAATCTCCTGAAAAAAGGCGTCCCTCCAAAAATAAAAATAAAAAATTATTCGATTAATCAGATTTCTCTTACTACAAAATAATCTTCTGAAAAATAGTCTTGGGGCCCCCAACAGAAGTTTGCCTCAGGCCCCGTAAAGTCTCTGGGCGGCCCTGAGACACACACACACACATATATATATATATATATATATATATATGTCGTACCTGGCGCTCTCTACTAGAGAAGGGGACACCGCCGTGGGGGTCCTATGAGGGGAGAACCCCCACTGGTCAGTCTGTCTTAGGAAGTAGGAGAGAACAGTGCTTGACTGTGTGAGACGTACTGGGGTTTTCTTTGCTCTCAGTCAAAGTCGGATGAATGAGGTAGAGATTATTTTATGTCAATATTGTATATAAGTTCTGTGGCGAATAAGTCTGAATATTGTGCTTGTTGTGGGATTCTTGGGAATAAAATATTTTGAATATTCACTCGAGAGGTTTTAATTAGGCTCCCGGAAACGACGTCGATCAGAGAGGTTTGGTTTGGTTGAGAGTGCTACGGTAATTTTTTTTAGCTACACGAGGGATAATTAGACTGGAACCTACAGCTTTAAGCCGACTTCAAACGGATACAAATATCCATGCCAATCGTGGGACTCGAACCCACAGACTCTGGTACCGAAAGCCAGCGCCCTAGTCATTCGGCCATCGTCCGGTCGATCACAGAGAGATCGGGAACATATATAAATGTTGGCATATATTATGCTAACAGTTCCGCGTTATCGAAATTGGTCACTCAACAAAAAGACATATACAACAAAAAGACGTAACGGGAATAAAAATTCCTTCATTATCGGGAAATCGAAACATTCAAGTTTCAAAAAGAGTAGGAAGCACACTTCAAGAACCATTTACGGTAAATCTCCAACAAAAGACAAAGCCATGCCAAATTTTGAAGCGGAATCGCAATTCTGCATGACGCGGATCAATACGCCGTTAAGACTTGGGAGTAGCGAATGATGGTTTTCTTTGACGAGGAGAAATAACTTACGGGCCTAAATGTAATGAATAAATCAGCCTGTACTTAGCTACACGTTTATGAGTTGCGAATTATTAAATAAGATTTGTTGGGCAAAATGTTCTGTGAAAGTTCGTAGCGCGTAACGATTTGGCAGAGTGTTGTTGATAGACGTCGAGTGTTGCGCTGTATAATTTTTAGTTGTATTGCATCGGCAGTCTTTGAATGGAACGCTGAATGCTACGGCATTAGCTGTGAACTCTTCCTGATTGAACAAACGACCGGCCTTTTCAAAAATAACTTTTTTTATTAAAAAAATCAATTATGTAGGTTATTTTATAAACTCAATTTCTATTTGGCTCTCTCTCCCTCTCTCTCTCTCTCTCTCTCTCTCTCTCTCTATATATATATATATATATATATATATATATATATATATATATATATATAATATATATATATATATATATGTGTGTGTGTGTGTGTGTGTGTGTGTGTGTGTGTGAATCTGGTCTGGCAAGGCGAAAAAGTGAAACGCTTTCCCATTTAATTAGACGATAGTGAAGGTGAAACATTTACACTCGGTTTTTCCTTGTTTTAAATATTTTTTTAGGCCGATGATGAGTATTCCTGCATCCCACTCGAAGTTTATCTCTAAAGAAACAACTGTCGTAAACTGGAACACGGAATATATTGCCTCATAAAAAGTACAGTGGACAAGGAGATTCTTTCCAATTGTCTTTAATCGTTTAAAGTGCAAATATTTCTCAACAGATTTTAAATTAACCCAAGTTTTTACAGGCCACAGAAATTTTAAAAACTACTTATTCAGGTTTGATATTTTGCCAAATGGACGTTAATGTAGAGCATATCCTTCTGCACTGCAGTTTGCATGCAAATCGTAGATCTGCTTTCACGACAAATTTAGAGGGCCTCTCCATGGGTTGGTCCCCTGTTTTCGCTGATGTTATTAGAAGGAAGGAGACTTTTGTTATTCTATCTGATATGTGCACCGTCTAGATTTTTAGGTATTTTATGATTTTTACTTACTTTTGTAAACCTCGCGGTATACTTTGTGGTACACGAGGAGTTTTAAATTATTTTAATTAAAAAAAAATTGTTGTTTTGAATAGTCTTTAACCTTTTCCTTACGGGGTGGGATAGCATGTATCCCAAGAATGAATGAATGAATGAATGAATGAATAGATAAATAAATAAATAAATATATATATATATATATATATATATATATATATATATATATATATATATATATATATATATATACATCTATCTATCTATCTATCTATATATATATATATATATATATATATATATATATACATCTATCTATCTATCTATCTATATATATATATATATATATAGCATCTATATATATATAGTTCTATATATATACACTGCTGGCCACTGTAAATGCAATACCCTGAAGGAAACATGCAAATAACATGAAATTTACAACATGCATTAGCGGAGGTGAGATATGCAAATGATTAGAATTTCAGCACAGACGCACATCACGCGCGCCTGTGGCGCCACTTCAAAGCGCTATTTAAGGCTTGGGGATTTCGACGATTTCAAGTTCGGCAATTGTGTTTTTCTTGTGGTTTTTTAAAAAAAACGATCAATTATGCCTCGTCGAAAACAGCGATCATCTTTTGATCAAGTATCCGAGTTCGACAGAGGAAGGATAGTGGCCTACCGAGATTGTGGATTATCTTTCAGGGAAATCGGTAGTCGTGTTGGACGAAACCAAACAACTGTAATGCGGATATGTGATCGTTGGATGCAGGAGGGTACGACGGACCGGCGTGTTCGATCCCATCCACCTCAGCGCACCACTTCACGTGATGACAGGCAAATTGTGCGCATGGCAGTGACGGATCGCTAAGTCACATCACGAACCATAGCACAGCACATGCAGTCTGTAACGCATCATCCAGTGTCTGCGCGTACCATTCTACGCCGTTTACAGCAGAGTGGTCTGTCCGCAAGACGTCCATTGCTTTGTCTACCCTTGACGCAGAACCACAGACGTCTCCGCCGCCAATGGTGCAATGACAGAAGGATGTGGACGGCAGAATGGAATGAAATTGTCTTTACTGACGAGTCACGCTTCTGTCTGCAACACCACGATGGTCGCATTCGAGTCTGGAGACACCGTGAAGAGAGGATGCTGAACAGCTGCGTTATACACCGCCACACTGGTCCTGCATCGGGTATTATGGTATGGGGCGGTATTGGATATCACTCTCGCACACCTGTAGTACGCATTGCCGGTACTTTAAACAGCCAGCGCTACATCTCCGAGGTGTTGGAGCCAGTTGTCCTTCCTTACCTTCAGGGCTTGCCCACAGCCATATTTCAACAGGATAATGCGCGACCACACGTGGCACGCATTGTCCAACGGTTCTTCATCAATCGCCAGATTCAATTGCTTCCCTGGCCGCCTCGCTCTCCGGATCTTTCGCCGATAGAAAACATGTGGTCCATGGTTGTTCTACGATTGACCCAGATTCCATCCCCAGCTGCCACAGCAGATATACTTTGGCAACGTGTGGAAGCTGCTTGGTCTGCTGTAGCCCAAGAACTCATCCAAAGTCTCTTTGAATCAATGCCGAGGCGTGTGGCAGCGGTGATCTCCAACAATGGCGGCTACTCTGGCTACTGATTTTGGCAGGAACCACACTTCACAGAAGTCTATAAATTTAATCATTTGATACTTGGTCAACATGTTATCTACAAAATAAATTTTGTTGTGATATCTCTTGTCTTTCTTGGTGTTGCAATTTGCGTGGCCAGCAGTGTATATAGAACATCGAGCTTCGACATTCTTTTCATTGACGTGGTATATAAATTGTACTAGTTTGATGGAGCTCCAGCTGTCAAAGATGTCTCGTAGAACTCTTTGCATATACATGTCTAAATCTGTAGAAATAATAAGCGAGATGGATCTAAACGTCTGTTTATACGCATAAGACAAATTTCGACCAAAGTATCTTTATTTATACATAATAGTAGAACATCGTACATATCATTTAGTTGATTTATCAGTTTCAATATGATAGACAAACTGAAAATGTAAAATACAGGGCGTCGAACATCCGTTGGCGATCAGACAGCCATTTGTCTCTACCCGTGCAAATCCATCGCACCAAACGAGAAATGACTACGTGACTACACGATTAGAAGTTTTACTTCCAACGCATGAGAAATCCACACAAAGTGTATCTGAAATCAAACTAATCAGGGATAATTTAATGACTGCCAACCATTTTGTATTTTCATGCTTTAATAGCATATCTCGAATAAATACAGGCTATTTACAAAAAAAATATTAAATTCACGGGTTCATAACGGTATCGACGACGGGGGGTCAGTCTTGAGTAGTCGCTGCTCTCATTCCAGTTTCTCTAGGCCTGGCCACCAATTTGGCAGCGTCTCCTTGTCTCGGGTTCAACTCATCTGTTCACCTGCGTTCAGCGGCGTATATATACCTCCACCGAACGTTCTAGAAGGGTCCAGAAAACGTATTCTTCTTTGTCAAGTTACATTCCCGGTTGATTAGACACTTCCGGCCTGAGGCTCCTCTTTGTAGCCGGCTTACCGTTCGGGCGAACTGTAGTTATCCCCAACGTCTGTCTCAGCAAAGGTAATTTGAATCAATTAAGTGCATAAGCCGCGAGCTGGGTAGTCTCCTGGAATTTCCACGTGCGAAGATGAACGTTATTGTACATTACACCATCCTCCTTTTTGGACAACGCCAGTCTTCCAGGCGTAACAAAGACATGCTGTGATGTTTGGCTTGACGCATTTTCGCCCCGTTAACGATTTAGAGGGGAATGCCTCCGCAAAAGTATGTTCCGTAATAATAATAGTAAAGTTTTATGCAGAGTTCCCACCTATATCCGCTACACTCCCCTTAAATTCTAAACGGTGACAGCTTAGGCCATAAAGTTGGTGTCTAGGTATAGTAAAAAGGTTATGCGCTACTCGATGAGACAACTTACAACGCCATCTACCTGAAAATTTTGGAATTAGCGTTTTTATCTCAAAAACGGTACGAGATACGGGAAAAATATCAATTACAAAGTTGTTCAGCATCATCGATTTAGTAATAAAAGACACATTTCTCACATTAATATTCAAAACAGAATGTAAAAGATGAGCATTACCTTGAACATTACTGATGCTTGTGCCTCCGTAACTCCTGTCATGTTGCACATTGTCCAGCGAGAAATCCAGTCCAGAGTGGAAATGTGTATAGTGGCTAATGAAGAGCATTTTCAGCAACATAAATAAATGATCCTGAATACAGGAAAGTGTTTCAGCTTCTTTCTTTCATTCTTTATGACATGACAATTTTCGAAATCGTGACCAAATAAATGTTCATTTTCTACATCTTATTTTAAGTGTTAATGTGCGCAAGGTGTCTTTACTTACTAAATCGATGATGTTGAACAACTTTGTAATGACTTTTTTGCCGTATCTCGAACCGTTTTTGAGATAAAAACGCTAATTCCAAAATTTGCCGATAGATGGCGTTGTAAGTTGTCTCATCGAGTAGAGCATAGCCTTTTTAATATACCTAGACACCAAATTTATAGCATAAGCTGTCACCGTTTAGAAGTTAAGGGAGATGTAACGCATATAGGTGGTAACCCTGTATTGTACATGAAAGGGCATCTCCTGACGAAATGCGTAAACCGAAACTCCCACGAAAAAAAAAATGAAAAAAAAGCAGCGATAAGTTCCATTGCGTTTGAAAAACCAAAGCCACCTTTAAAAATGGCCGCCACCGAAGAAGCACTATCGTTCCGTCGAAAATTTTATCCGTTCCAATACAAAAGCCGAGCTCTGCACAATCCCCGCTTTTCAATCGCCAAGCCTTTTGCCGCATAAGCCGAGGTCCGTAAAATTTTAACCGTGTTCCGTTATTTATTCAGTTCCCAATCACGCGTGCCCATGAATAAAACATCGCATAGGGCGGTCCGTACTCGCCGAGATTGAACTCTCTGCGCGGTCCACGGCTCCCCCGGGATCGCTTCTAAATACGAATCGAACCATCGAGGAACGGATGAAAACTTCGCCAAAACGAAAAAATATATATATGAATGCTGCTCCGCCGTGTGTGTGTGTTTTTACTTCGGACGACGAAAAAAAAATCGTTTTATTTTTAATGAAGTCTGTATTCCGATGCTCAAGGAAAAAAATGTTCAGAGTGGCTCGTTTAAATTTTACTTACAGGGAGGGTGAAGGTGGGTACACATGCAGCAAACGAAGGGTAACGAACCCATAGGGCCCTATGTCAACCAACCGACTGCTCGGGCGGTGGTTATAAAATGAAGATAAGAATATCCTAAGCTAAACTGTAGGCTCTACAACGAACGAAGAGTCACGAACCTCCCGCCTGTTGAGCGGACATTGACAAAGGCAAACCCGTGCGTTCGGAGGCGTTCGTTACTACGCTTAAATTGGGTGAGCAGTTTCAATCGTTACTATTAGTTCGCTGTGTGTTATACTCGCCTGAGCAGTTACTAAGGTGTATGTAACCCCTTTAACCCTTCGAGGGGCGCCGTTTTCACTCTGCAAACGCCTAAATCTAGTCTTTTTTTTCACTTGCATTCAATGTATTCCAGCTAAATGAGCAGAAAAATGGTTAGTTCTGCCATCTGTTACCAGTTTAAAGAAGTAAAAACATTTTGGAACCTTTAATTGGAAAATTTTTTAAGATTCTTTAGGTTAAAAAATATCGGGGGAAAAATCTGCACCGTGCAAACAGTGGAAGTTGTTGTCCCTGAAAAGGTTAATGGCTGTTCTTACAAAGGTGTATGGAATTTTCCTGTTCTAAAGAAGTAATCTGAAAAATGGGCCCCGTAAGCTAAAGGTTAAGAACCTTTCAAAACTAGTATTGACTCCAAAACAGGTAGTGAACACACTGTTGTTTGTGTGCAGAGAAAGTCTCACTGAAATGGCTTTAGCACGGTACGTTCACGTATGAGAGCCGCATGTCGGTCCAAGAAATCTATTTAATAAGTGTTAGTGATCACTCTTATTATCAATAATGTGGATGCATTGCTTAATTTTTTAAATTTAATGGATGTATCTGTTACGTTATGTATAGTGTTTTCTTTCATATTCTAGGTAAGTCTCCTGGTTTCGAATTTGAATTACTATGAATTACTAATTGCGTCGTTGTCAATGTTCAGTGTCCAGTTGGCGTTTTCTATTCGGTAAGTCCGATCCAAGCTACTCCACAAGTATTCTTAATCAGTCACTATTGGATTGCAGAAAAATGTATGTTAAATGGTATTTCATGAGTCCGGGAATAAGTCATTTTTTTTCAAAGGGCTCAGTTGTTTCAGCAGAATGTGACTGAAAACTGTGGAAGTGCCAGGGCGTCTTTCTAGTTATCTGTAACTGCATGATGTCTCAGAGCAAGTTGAATGGATATCCGCTAGTTTTTAACACTGGAAAAGCGAAATACTTCTATAAAAAAAAAACTTTAAAATGCGCTTGAAGGCTAGAATTTATACTCTTTCACCTTTTGCAATCTCTTCATTTTGATTTCAGATAGGAGCTTGGACAACTACAATTTAAACAGCATTAAAAAGCGTTTAAAACCATTGTCGCAGTGAACTGTATTCTAACTATATTATAGTTTATCATAATATGACAACATTAGGCCAATGCACAGATGAACACAGAGCTCCCTTAAAGACACTATTTAATCTCACGCGATACTGAATCACGCGACCGAAGTTGCACAATGTTCTATTTCTATATCTACTATATATACAGTGGCTCCCAAAAGTGTTCGTACATTTACGATTTTCAATTAAATAGGGGTCTATCCATTGATTAAAATGAATATTTCAGAATGGGTATTATATATATAATAGCCGTTGTCTCTGTATAACACTTCCGGGCTGTACTCATCTTTCAGTTGAAGCCCTCAGTAAACAAACGGCCGGTTAGGCCTAATTTCAATTTCAGATGTGGATCAGAATTTTTTCTTACCTAAAAACTATCTTCTCCGTCAAATCACGTTTGTTCAGCCTATTTTTCTATAAAACATTCAGAACTAAAAAAAATTGGATGCTTTTAACTGTATATTTAACAGTTTTTAAACATCTGTTTACTATTGCGATGAATTCTGAAAGTAAACAAACTTGAATGTGAATGAATCAAGTAGCTCAAGTATTCATATCGCGTAGTGAGCTGTAAAAAACTGGATGGCAGTCTACTACTCCAATCGCATGAAAAACTAAATAAATAAAAAATAATGAAAGGGTTTGCTTTTACAAGGTGTGGATTAAATGCAACATTGTCAGATAATTCGGGATATTTTTTAACTTTCATATACTTTTTCCATTATGACGCCATTATTAGTATTATGGCGTCAAAATGACGGGTTACCTTCTAGTTTAATAATAAGATCTATAATTTATTCTTAACAAAACTACATGAAATATTTTGAAAACATAGTAAAACTTTATTTTTAAGAAACCAATAATCCAAAAGTAACAAAAACTTTATCTCACAAAAGTCATCGTACACTTGTAAAAAATCTCTACATATTACTAAATATTCTAATTTTTCGTTAAATTAATATTTAGTAGGATATCCTTTAGCATCAACAACAGCTTTTAAACGTCTGGGAATAGATTGCTTTAGTTCTTTTGTAATTTTTGCATCAATGTTCATCCATTCTTCCATCATAATTGTTTTTAGTTCGCTTTTCGTGTGAATGTCGTGTTTTCGTACTCGAACCTACAGTTCTCTCCAAATATGTTCTATTGGGTTTAAATCTGGTGATTGAGGTGGTGTTTTAAAAACTTGTGGACAATTATAGAGACACCAGATGCGAACGTTGAGAGCCGTGTGCTTTGGATCATTATCTTGATAAAAAACAAAGTTGTTTCCAATACCCAAATTTTGAGCTGATAATTTTAAATTGTCTCTTAAAATATTTATAAAAACACCATGATTCATTATGCCATCAATAAATACCAAATTTCCTAGTCCTGATGCTGACATGCACCCCCACACAAGGATACCTCCACCGGCATGTTTAACTGTTCCTACCAAGTTCTTGGGATTAAGTTCCTCATTTTTTTCTTCTCCATACAATTATACGCCCATCAGCACCAAAAATGTTCATCGGCAAATAAGACATTATTCCAATAGGTTTGGGGCTTATTTATCATTGATAGTGCGAAGGAAAGCCTAAACTTTCTGTTTTTCTCACAAAAAATTTTCTATGGGCAGAACGCCCATGTAATCCAGCTGTTCTGAGAACTCGTCAAAAAATTTCAGGTGAAATTGAAGTAGAAAATGTTTCATTGAATTCTGCAGAAACTTTTACAGCACTCATACGTGAATTTTTCACAAATTTTCTAATTATAAATCTCTGATCACGTTTTGTTAACTTTGCCGGACGGCCTTTTCTTACCTTGTTTTCGATCCAATTTTCTTCTTTAAAGCGTTTTTTCACATACTGCACAGTAGAATGGGATAAATTAAGTAGTTTAGCAATATTCCGAACTGATTTACCACTACCATGATGAAAAATAATCAATTTTCGAATGCTGTTTGTTGTTTCTTTACGACTACGAGCCATTTTTAAATAATAAATAGAATATTACGGCGGAGTAGACAAGCAAAAATTAAAGCCAAACGATATTTTAAATGCTATCACAATTCAAAAATAAAAATAAAGCGCCAGATGGTAATTTTAATTATGAATTTATCCTAAAATATTTCAGTGTACGATGACTTTTGTGAGATAAAGTTCTTGTCACTTTTTGATTACTGGTTTCTTAAAACTAAAGTTTTAATATGTTTTCAAAATATTTCATGTAGTTTTGTTAAGAATAGATTATAGATCTTATTATTAAATACCCATTCTGAAATATTCATTTTAATTAATGGATAGACCCCTATTTCATTGAAATTCGTAAGTGTACGAACACTTTTGGGAGCCACTGTATATAAAACAGTTCCGTATCTCACTGACTGACTGACATATAACTCACAGACCAAACCGCGAACCTAAAGGGCTGAAATTTTGCATGGCGATTCTTCTTATAGTGTAGGGGTGCACTAAGAAAGATTTTTGGAAAATTCTTCTTAGATATTTTAAAAATTAAATTTTTAAGCTGGTTTTGTAAGTTTTTTTTAAGCTTACATTTAAAATAATAATCTGAGTGTTATAAAATCTATATCACGAGAAATATGATAAAAAATCCTTTCAAATGAAATCTTTTTCGAATCTTTACCTCCATTTTCTGATTTTTAATTTTTAAAGATCAATTTTCAGAATTTAATTTATTAAATGCTGATCACGTGGTTTCTTTTCTTTTTGTGATACTTTAAATTAATTTTGCGTCATGTGCATAACAACGAAATAAATTGACAAAAAAAAATATTAAAATGCGGTAAAAGATAAAATTTAACCCCTCGACTTATTGAGATGGAAGTTTTTTTAAGAATTTAATTCAAATGAGTATGTTTTATGGATATTATACATACAAATTAATTGCATACATTGACCGTTGTATTTAATTTGAATATTTTCTTCTACATTATTTTGTCAATAAAAATATCCGTTACGATTTTTTATATATATATGTTTTTTGGCATTAATTGCATACATTGACCGTTGTATTTAATTCTAATGTACTCCGTAGCGAAGCACGGGTATTCAGCTAGTATATATATATATATAAATTTGAAAGCTCTTGTTTTGAAGCGTGTTTTTCTAATAACCACGAACTGTATACACTAGTGTATTATACAGTTTTGATTCTCTATACGAGAGGAAAGTTCTAACTTCTTTACTTTTTTTAAAACTAATTCTTATTGCCGTAAATTTTTAAGCTTTCATTTGAAATGCCAGCCGACGTCAAACCCGCTAGAGGGGTAGTCGGTCTTTCGACAGAGGTCGGGTGCTATACCGAAATTCAGAATTGCGTAGTCAATCTAACAGCATTGTAGTGAGCGATGCGTGATGGCTTGTTAATACTAATTCAATAACCTGAACAGTACTTTTTAATACTATTTGCCTTTTCTCTACAACTATATTTTTTTTCATTTGCTTTTAACTTATTTATACTTAAACAATGCTACTATGTACAAAAACTTTCTGTTCTCCGGGCTATTAAAACCAACGGAACTTGGGATTATTCTTTTCTTTATAACTTCAATTTTTTCCCTATACTCTACCGTTCTTGAAACGTCTATTTACGTTAGGTGTAGTTTAGAAAATGCAATATTTGGTGAACTGTATCAAGAATAGCTGATCCTTACGCGTAATGTCCTTAGCATCGCACCAGATATTTGGTTTATGAAGAAATTTCGGGAAAGGTTAAAATAGGTTCATTAGACAGTGTTTAATGTTAATTTTGCCCGGTGTAACAGCTATTTTTTTAATGTAAGGCGCAAACTGAAACGTCTCCAACCATGCAGCAATGTGCATTGTTGTTAAATAAACTTACGAACTCTATTGGTACGTTTTTCCAGTAATTGCCACTTATGTTATTCTCTGCGTTACGTCAGTCTGCCCTGACTCGTCTTCGGACAGGTCTACCATTTTCTAGTCCAGACCCATAACGTCTGCCCTGGTTCGTTTTCGGAGTGGCCATGCAAAAAGTGTGCTCTTCGAGAACTCTGCAAAGGTCTTTCCTTCTTTATGTTGTATGTTGCTGTTGTGGCTTATGCCCCTTGACCGACAGTATATCGGATCAAGTCCATAAAGGCTATTGGGCAGAATGGTGCGGCTCCGGAACCATATAAATCAACCTACCAACCAATCTCACAACCTACCAACCAAACACTATTTAATGTTAATTTTGCCCGGTATATCAGCTATTTTTTAATGTAAGGCGCAAACTGAAACGTCTCCAACCATGCAGCAATGTGCATTGTTGTTAAATAAACTTACGAACTCTATTGGTACGTTTTTCCAGTAATTGCCACTTATGTTATTCTCTGCGTTACGTCAGTCTGCCCTGACTCGTCTTCGGACTGGTCTACCATTTTCTAGTCCAGACCCATAACGTCTGCCCTGGCTCGTTTTCGGAGTGGCCATGCAAAAGGTGTGCTCTTCGAGAACTCTGCAAAGGTCTTTCCCTTTTCATGTTGTGTGTTGCTGTTGTGGCTTATGCCCCTTGACCGACAGTATATCGGATCAAGTCCATAAAGGCTATTGGGCAGAATGGTGCGGCTCCGGAACTATATAAATCAACCTACCAAGCAATCTCACAGTGTGGTCCATCCAAGGAAGTTCGTTCGCCGTCGTTCGCTGGGTGCGTACAGAGCTTATGGTGCATATACATTGGTGCAGAGTTCTCTGCCTGTGCCTTGGGGAATCCAGTGATTTATGTTCACTCTGTACTCTGTACTATGCGTGGATCGCCTCCTCTGGCGGTTCATCAAAGAAAGGGCGGCGGGTCAGCGGGTCAAATGGTGTCGAGCGGGGTCGGGGGAGACACCAGATCAAAGAGCGGGAATGGGGGTGGTTCTAAATACCGTGTCTAATGTTATCGTGACTAATGTGATGACAGGAGTCGGGGGTCTTCAGGCAGAGAACTCTGCACCAATCTATATGCGCTATTACAGTTCAGCTCGGAATCTTTACTTTTTATTTGGAAATTTCATTTCGAGTAGGAAACTTAACATCATTGTCCGTGACCAGGAACAGAGTTCTGCAGTATAGCATGCACTGGAGTCATTCTCTTTCGTTTCATACTGATTCAAATAAATCATTTCTCTACACGAAAGGTGCCCAAGTATTCGGTTCGTTCATGAGGAGGGCGTATCGAATTTCTACCCGAACGCCGAACCTGTGCGTTGAAACTTGGCTCACTTTGTTTGTTACCTTTCGTTCGCTGTATGTGTACCCGCTTTTAGATCTAATTCGTAGCATTACTTTATGTCATGTCCCCTCACCCCTGCAAGTACCTCGAATAGCGGATCGATTCGATATTCTTGAAAAACCGAAATAGGGTTATTTTCCCTACGCTTTTTTTTCTTCTTCTTTTTCTTCCTTTTCATGTTTAGCTGCGAGGAAATAGCGTTTCTTCGAGCAGGAATAGTTCCTTTTCGAGTTCCAGTTTCCACCAAGCCCCTGTATCTATTAGATTGGAAGGCGAGTCAACACGCGCTATGTCAACACACGCCTATCGCCCAAAATCTTCCTTCCCGGAGTTGACACAACCGGGAATATTTATCAACCGTTCGCCAAATAGACCCGCCGCGCCCCGCATACGGAAGGGAAAAAAAAACTGCCACATTATCAGAAATACGTTTGTACAACAAAATCTTATCTACGGGCAACGCTTCCGTCGTCGGAGTCCGCCAGGGGAACAACTCGCGCCGCGTTTAACTTCCACGGATGGAAGAGGAAGGTTGGGTGGGAGGGAGAGAGAGAGACAGCGTGGGAAAGGCACCACGTGACCACCCTCTTGGAAGAGATGGAAGAAAACGTCTCATACATAATGCGCTATCCGGCTCTCTCTCTCTCCGGCGGTATACCTTCTGTTACTTTTCCTGCAAATTTCGTTCCTGGGGGCCCTAGCTTGTTAGTGCGGAGTTTTTCGAACGGGATTCGTATGTTCTGTCTGACGAGAGCGCGAGGAAGAAACGTTGTTGGATTTATCTGGAAGGAGCATTTCGCTTGGCAGCGACGGCCTCATCTCGTCTGCTTGCACGAGTGAAACCTGTTTGAACGGGAGGAACGGAAGAGAGATACAGTGAAGCTTTTATGGCTGTTGCATGATTCTGAGTTACCGATGATTCTTCCTAATTATTTATAGCAGTGGTGTTTGATCAGAAACTGTTGTTGATCAGATACCACCTGTCCCCCCCCCAAAAAAAAAAAAATAAATAAATAAAACTACGACCTTCTGTTACTTTTGGAAGGAACAGAAATTAAAGAAATCATTTTCGAAGTAAATTTATATCATATTGAGCTATTCAATCAAACAATTTCTTATAATATGTTAATCCTTTTAAAATCATGCTCTTTTTTTATTTTACCGATCTGAATTACAAATACATATTAATATTTAAATATGAATATTTTGTCGCATGAGATTTGCCAAAAACAAATACTATTTTTATTTTTATAAATAAATAAAAATAAAAATTTGTCGGGAACCCTATCTCTACCCACCCTTTCAGAGTCAAAAATCAGTTTTATCTTCTAAATAAAGAAATTATTGGCGATAAACAACCTTAATAAAAAGTTACAAATAAATTTGATAACAATCACAAGTTACGTAAAAGTAAACTTAATAGCAAAATCAAAAGCCTATGAAAACTTAATAATTACAAGATAAAAAAAAACTTTTTATATACCACGTTTTTAAATTTTCTGTTGAATCATATAAACTTGACAATTCTCTCTTAATTGCACAAACCTTCACTTAATTATTCTTCTTCACTTTCTTTTATTTAATTTTAATCACTTTTTAATCGTTTCCACATATCCACAGACATTATAAACTTTAATTTTTATAATTTTTAAAAAAAATTTTCGCATAATATTTTTATAAACAAACTAAATTCACATGTATTCTGTTTTCAAAATCGTCAAACGCCGTTACGCAAAAGAGCAAGCATTGAATTTCATCGAAACGCCACCTTGCGGATATTTTCGGCTAAAAGTATTAAAAGAATGCAATGTTATCGTGTTCTGAGCTATTCTAAAAGTTTCAAATGTCTAGCTAGTCGGGAAGTTAGTTAAAAATCGATTGCAAGATTTGTACTGGACAAACACACACACAAACAAACAAACAAGAAAGCGAGTTAATAAAAACATGGTAATTAAAATGAACGAGATTTTTTACCTTGCAGCATCTCCTTCACTAGCTGTAAAGTTGCTGTGACGCCAGGGCCCGATTTAGAAAATTCTTAACTATAGGCACAACTCGGGATGGGGGCCCCCCTAATAATGATGAGGGCGTATAATTTCCCAAAATTGACACACAAAAAAAATAATCATGAATCATCGTGAAAGTACCATTTTACCAAGAATTGGCTATTTGAAGCGTAGAAGCCTAGAACATTATCAAATAACAAAAAGCAATACAACAAATTAACTTCATCATTAAAACACCAATACAATGCAACCAGAAAAACTCATTAACCCCTTATATACACAATAGCATACATATGATGAACTGCACATATAACTATACATATGATGAACCAATCAATCCTATTTGAAAGGATATATAAAAAAAACTGCTATTAAAAAAGGTAAAATTTTTAAAAAAATTGAATTGGGAATTTTTTCTTTTTTCCGTTTAAAATTAAAATTTTTTGGGGGGCCCCTAGGCCCGGGCCTAATGGAAAATCAGGGCCTGTGTGACGCTGCGACTCCACATCACAGAAAACATATTAGGGGTTTATATACGGAACAGGGATTTTTTTGGAATCAAAACATCAGGAAACGGAAGAAATACAGAATTTTTTTTAATCCGACCTCCCTCCCCCCCCCCCCCCCAAAAAAAAAAAAAAAAAAAAATTCGGTACCTAATTTTTTTAAAAATGTTAAATTTGCGGTCGTATTGAAACGATGATACCAAATTTTTCTTTCTTAATCGATGCTGACTTTCAGACCACTTCTTGGGTTACGCACTTACTTTAGACCACAGGTGAAAAAACGTGGGGGGGGGGGCGAGGGGAGTCCGCGAATAGTTCGAAGTAAATTTATATCATATTGAATTATTCAATCAAAAAATTTGTTATAATATGTTAATCATTTTAAAATCATGCTCTTTTATAATTTTATTTTTCGTTCATTTTTGCCTATTTGAATCACAAATACATATTAATATTTAAATATGAATATTTTGTCGCATGAGATTTGCCCAAAACAAGTGCAGAAAGTAAGACAGGCATTTATTTTTTTACTGTTATTAAGTTGCAAGTATGTACCAAGAATCTGCAATTTATCGATTTTTAAAATAGTTTGTCAAATTTTTTCTTCTCTTTTGTTGACATTTTCCTGATTATTAAAAAAATTTTGCTACTGGCAAAAAATTTTCATTGGGGGTCAAGTGATTTTTATATTTAAAGAAAATGGGTCGCGGTATAAAATAGTTTGAGCACCACTGCTCTAGAACAAGGAAAACTGTAAAAAACGAATATCCATAAACCGCTTTGAGTGCATGATATATATATATACATATATAATGTTTGTGTTGGTGTATGTCGGACAGAGAGTGTGTGTGTGTGCGACTGTGTTTGTGCGATAGTGTGTTTGTGTGGACACTGTTTGTTTATGAGGGACAGTGTTTTTTTGTTTGTTTGTGTGTGTGTAACAGTGTCTTATTGTGTGTGTTTATGAGACAGTATGTTTGTGTGTTTGTGAGTTAGAGTAGAAATTCCTCATCGTTGGACAAGTGGGTTAGAGAGGTTGGAAGAAAATGAAAAAAAAAGTTTTATTTTTAGCTACCAAACTTTAACTACTTTTTAAAGCAGTACATTAAACAAACATATAAAATAATCGGAAATACAACTAAGTAGTCATAAGCAGCTCTTCACATCAGCCAACATGGCGGACCTCTCCTCTAACACTAGGCTGGTGTTGAGTTGTTCCTTCCCAGTCTTTACTCCGCGAACACACATTCGCGAAAGGGGAACGAATTGTAGGGGGAAACAGGGATTTATGTGTCATCGCCTCGCCGCTCAGGTGCTCGCTTATGAGGACGATTTTCAGACGGATGATCAAAGGGACGAGGGACCTTCTCCCCACGTTAGGGGGGGTCAAAGTGGGAGTCCCCGAATCGCGCTTTTCGCAAACAGATGACGGGGAGGGGGGGGTCAAAGTTCAAAGGGGTAATGACGTCGGGAAGTTGCGATCGGCGGAAAAGTGAAAACGGTCGGTCGGGTCGATTAGTCACGCTCCTGGAGCGTGACTAATGTGTCGCGGCAGGACGGGGGGATCTGATTCGCTTGTGTGTACATGCGGTATTACAGTTAGAGAGAGAGAATGAATTTCTGTTCCTCGGTTGGGACGGTTTATTCCAGTTCATAGCAGAAATTCAATTAAGTGTTTTCTCATATTTTTTCTAACCATTGTTGTAATAAAAATTTGCCCTTTTCAGTTTCCGTGTTAAGGAACAGATATCTTATTTTAAGGGCAAAAAATACCTCTAGCTCGGTAATGTGTTTCTGAGCTGAGAAGAATAAAAGACAATGTTGGAACGGTTTCAAAGAAAGTGCTAAGCGATAAAATGTCTTCAATAACACTCTTTTTCCTTCAACCCAGACAAATAATTCCTTAAAACACTTAGGATTTCGAATTCTCGAACGACCATCAAAATAAATTAGTCTAAATATATAAATAAACTTTCGCCAAATAAGCCCTTAAGTGCAATGTTTAAATGAGCTTCCCTGCCTCGCTACCTTTAAATACTCTCATAATGACTAGTGTAGGGTGCTCTAGTCCCCGTTGAACTGTACATTACGACGACCCATTTGTTTCAACAACAAAGTACGTCATGACTGTAATGAATTTTGAATCATCACTAATCAAGTCTCGCAGAAAGCGATGCTACCCTTCTCGCATATTCCAGGTCCATTTTATCCATTCTCGCACAGAGCGCGCGGACCATCAAAGAACCATTACATCGCGTTCATTTACATTTTCCTAGCATTAGAACGTTCGGGGGTCACAATTAACCCCCCCCCCCAACCGTTGACCGTTGCCGCGTATTTTATGGACAGGCACTGAACGTCACACTCGAATTTCAAAAGTTGCGAGATTTGTGAAAACGGAGAATAATGCGTTTCGGAGAGTGCGGCTTAATTACGCCTGTCTCGCGACAAAATGGCATGTTTATCGGACGGCGCTGTAAATATTCTGTCCCGAAATTGCCCCTCGTTCGCTCAACTATTCATGCGCGAACGGATTCGAAAGATAAAAATGCATTATTAATGCTGGAAAAATCGATAAATCGGAACCCATGCGAGAATAGAATGCGAGGTGACAGACAGAGGGGGGAGGGGGTGCGGAAGCGTGGGAACTAATGGATCTTGAAGTAACAGGTATGTTTTTGTGCGACGTTGTGAACTCGTAATAAAAAAAGCATGTAAGAGGTAAACACTGAAAAATGTCATTTATTTTTTTTTTCACATTTGGACTAAATTAAAGGAGACATTTTTCTGCTAACATATTGACAAGTCGGCGGAAATGTTACTCGTGAATTTTTTAAAGTAAATATTTTTCTATTCCAGGGAAACACAGGATTTTTTTTTAATGTAAACATCTTCAAGTTAAAGAAATTGTTTTCTATTAATCCTACTTAAAAGCGAGTATCATACAGGATAAATATTAAAATTGTCCGTCTACATCCCTGTTTAAAATAAATAATATCCTTACATTTTTTATGTGTTAAGTTTTGTTCATAAAGAAAGTTGTGTTAAGAGAATTGAGCTGAGAAAAATTATTTTCACATAATTTTTAGAAAGTTAAGGAATATATATATATTTTAATTCTCTGGAGAAAATATTTCTTTGCTCTTAACAAATTAAGGGTTATTTTCTGAGCAACTAAAACAAGTTACAGAAACTATTTTGCGCTAATCTTTTGTAGTACTGAGTTATTCAAGCTAAATAAAAATCGTTTGCAAGTATATAGTTCTCCAACTGAGATAAATGAAAGAGGATACGTTTTTGAACTTTTGGATAAGTAAGAGAAACCATTTTTTTTAAATCCTGTACAGTAAATCTGTGCTCAGATGGCAAAATGTTATAAGAAATTTACGTGACAGAAATTCTAAGATGTCATGAAAAATCAGTAATTTGTTTTACATGATCAAACGTGGTACCAATGTTTCTGAAAAATAGTTGGCTATTACTTACCGTAGTTACAGTAAATAGAAAATATCGGCGAACGAGAATCCGGAATATGAAAAACTCAATTTTTTTTAAAGAAAAGTTTCTTATAACATTTTGCCATCTGAGCACAGAAATATCTCTCTACTTGATCTCAATTAAGGAATTTTCTTATAAATAAACAATAAATTAATTTGTTAATCCTACTCATTAGCGGACGTCATACAAGATAAGTTTTTTAAACCCTTATCATTTATTTCACCTTTCAAACTCGATTACGGACATTTTTCTCTGAGCTTTATGAGAAAGAGAAAATGTTCTATTTAATTTCTGTAAATATTTTCCGGTGAAAACTAAATTAAGGATATTTCAGTAAGCAATTGACAAGTTAGAAAAAATGTTTTCTACTAACCATTCACGACCATAACACAATGTAAATAACAAGAACAGCTTCTTAATGTCGACAATGAGCTGACTTTCGGTACGAGTCCTTGGGTTTCAGTCGCAGTGTGGACTTAGATGTTTGTACACCACCCGTTTGGAATCTGCTTTGAGCGGTAAGTCCCAGTCTAATGAGCTCTCGTGTAGCAGAGGTATCGTTCTCATCTAACTCAATTCAACTCAACTCAACTCACGAGCGAACTTATTAATATAGTTCTTCAAGCCGGGGAGCATTAGGTGTGATTGATAATGTGAGTAGTTAATGAAGCAGGACCGGAGCGTTAGAGACAAATCTAACAGCTGTTAATAGTGTAAACTGTTCAAGACCAGAGCGTTTTATGCAAATCCAGCCATTGTTCCCGGCGTTAACTGCATAGGATCAGACCGATTTATGCAGATTCGACCGTGGATACTGGCGTTAACAGGGTAGGCCTATGCAGATCATACCCTTGTTAATGGCGTTCGATTAAGACCAGATCGTTTCATGCATATTTAACTGTTGTTCGTGGCGTTTACTGTATAGGATCAGAGCATTTTATGCAGATGTAACATAGTTAACGACGTTAAAGGGGTAGCACAAGAGCGTTTTATGCAGATTTTACCGTTGTTCCTCGCGTTAACTGAATAGGAGTAGAGCGCTCTATACAGATCTAACCGTCGTTCATGGTGTTTGATTGTGTAGTACCAAAGCGTTTTATGCAGATCTAACCGTCGTTCATGGTGTTTGATTGTGTAGTACCAAAGCGTTTTATGCAGATTTTACCGTTGTTACCCGCGTTAACGGAATAGGAGTAGAGCGCTCTACACAGATCTAACCGTCGTTCATGGTGTTTGATTATGTAGTACCAAAGCATTTTATGCAGATCTAACCGTCATTCATGGTGTTTGATTGTGTAGTACCAAAGCGTTTTATGCAGATATAACCGTTGTTCCTGGTGTTAAATGTGTAGTACCAGACAGTTATATGCGGATCTAAGCGTTGTTCCCAGCGTTGACAGTATAAGACCAGAGCGTGTTTTGCAAATCTAACCGTGGTTTCGGGCGTTAACTGCGTAAGAACAAACCGTTTTACAGATTTAGCCGTTGTTCGAGGCGTTAACAGTGTAGAACAAGAGTATTTTATGCAGATTTTACCATTGTTCCGAGGTATGTTGAAACGAAACGTTCTTTATTTTTTTAGGAAACTACTTGTTTTACCGAAATATTAAAAAAAGGTTTATATTTATTGAGTAAAAGCTTGTTGAAAATACTTGTTTTGTTGAAATAATTTGAGAAATGTTCATTTTATTTAAAATAAAAAAACTTGTTGAATTTTATTATTCGGATTAAATAATTAATCGGATCAAGTATCAATATACTCATACAAAAAAAAAGTTTGTATAGCTAGAGAAAGTTTGCACGCGTTTACTGGACAAGTGCACATGCTTTGACTTTGAGACTGGATTTTTTCTAATGTGTAAAGAAATTGCGCTTTCTTGCTAAGCCGTGTTCGCATTGCTTAATGTGCTGAACGTGGTGTCAGCGATAAAACTTTCAACCAATCAAAGAGCTGATCGCAATGACGTCATCCGCTGAAGTTGACTTCAGTTCAATGCTGATGGGGGGCGCAATGACAACGGGAAACGTCAAACGAATCGCAGGCCATGTCAACAATTTCGATGCCAACGCAGAAACTCTACGCTACGCTTCCGAAGCAATGGGAACAAGTTTATTGTAAGTAACAATTTTCCTCACAAGCTACATATTAAAACCTTTCATTCCTCCTCCCCCAAATGACTGAATTAGGTACATCGGATGGAGGAAACAGAAAACATTTTCCTCAAATTCCGCGTAGTAAAGCGACTAATAATTGTAAATGCTGAAACATGGCATCTACGTCCGCGTTTTAGCTAAGTAATAGATGTTTCAACGTACGATGTTTCACCGACATATTGATAAATGAACAACTATTTTACCCAATGTTCTCCACATTTGAACTAAACTTCGAGACATTATTTCCATAAACATATCGATTTCGGGTAGACTGTTTACGTAAATTATGTATAGTGAAGAATATTTATAAGAAAAAAAAATAACCCGCTTCTCTACTTGAACTAAATCTAGGACATTTTCCTCTGAATAATTCATGTCAAACAGTGGGTTTTCTCCTTGAAGTCTTTACAGTAACAAACATAATAAATGATAAGTTAAAAAAAATGGCATCCATTTTCTCATTTGAATTAGACTAAAGAAGAGTTTAGGCTGCATATAAGTTCGGAAGACAGATAAGATTTTATTTATTTATTTATTTATTTATTATCATTTTTTTGCTTACGTATGACGTATTTTGCAAACAATCTGTCAAGTGTAAACTATTGAAAATAAATTTTCCGGCGTCGCAAGCATTGTTTCGACATTCGCCCACTACACAGCAAAATTTATGGTTTCTTGAAATAGGGGCACGGTAAAGGTAAACCGACTTTGCCCCCTGGTGCCATTTACATTCAGACGGAGCACTCTTAGGGAGGGAGGGGGTATTAGAGGGCTCTTACCCATCTCCCACACCTAGAGATTTTTGCATATTCAACTGCATATAAGAAAGTTTTAGTAAGTAATATCTACTTTCGTATTTGTAGTAACCCTTCAGCGGGCGCGCCAATTTTTGGAACACCAGGAGGCGCGCGTGGCACAAAGTGCAACGTCTCTTTCAACCTTGATTATTCCTTTTGTAACAAACTTTTCCTTTTCAAATTGAGAATAATAATTCTGCATTTTATGACAAGATACAAAATGTTGATAATATTGAGATATATTTATAATTAAAGGCCAAAGAAGGCTTATACAAACGCTTTATTTCAAAACTGTCCGGTTTATTGGACCTAAGGACAACTTGTGAACGGATTCCTATTATGTCCAAAAACCTAAAAAACAATGAGATTGTCCATCTTCGTGATATGCGGGATACCGTGTAATAGCTGCACATTGGATCGACTACATGAACTCCTCCTTTTGTCGTATTGTAATCGAGCATAATCGCTGGTTTACCACGGTTAAATCACGATTAACAATGAATGGAAAATAATGCAAGGGTCAGAAAATCAGACCTGCATTAGAAAGGGTGTAGCTATAAATAGAAACTGCTTAGAACATTCAAACCTTACATGAAAAAAGAAACCATTCGAAATTACGAAAATGTTGCACTTTGTACAAGGGCGCGCCTGCTGAAGGGTTAAAGGAAGACTATATTACCTAAGGATATTAATGAGTTAGAATGTCCAAAAATTTCCCACTTTGGCCGATCAGAAGGGACGACGGAAATCATCTTTACGGATTGATAAACATTAGACAGGGAATACATTAACCTTTTCCTTACGGGGTGGGATAGCATGTATCCCAAGAATACGGGCAATATATATATATATATATATATATATATATATATATATATATATATATATATATATATATATATATATATATGTATATATATATATATATATATATATATATATATATATATGTATATATATATACATATATATATACATATATATATATATATATATATATATATAAATATATATATATATATATATATATATATATATATATATATATATACACATATATATATGTAGGAAGGAGTTAGTACTCCTTCCTTTAGAAGTGAATCATTAGACTTAATTATTTTGAACATTTAATTAAACTAGACGATGTTTACAAGACAGGACTAACACTTAGTATGAAATTAAAAAAACAACGCATCAACATAGCTATTTGACTCAAAACGGCAAGCCTGCGGAGCGACACATCCGCTTCGTAATGTCACTAGTCTATCACTCTGTTTGCGTGCCAAGTCCTTCGCGCTGAAGTAGTAGGAGTGGAAGTTGTAGTAATAGTTCAGTTGTGTTGCCAAACTCACTCTCACACGGCCGTTCTGACTTTCCAGACGTCCGCGGCTGGGTTGTAAACAATAATTCTGAAAAGATAAAAAAAAAAAAGAGCAGAAAAAGGAAAAATATTTCAAAAAATCAAGCAGTGTTCAACACAGTGGTATTGGTGTTCAGTTTCTGCACCACTGTTTCATTTTGTCCGCTGCAGTTGATGTTATGGTTGGACCATCGTGATGTCCTAACTTTCGAACTTCGTAACGATCGTTGGGGTTGATGTTCGTGATCTCATATGGTCCGAAGAACTTTGGTCGGAGCTTTAATCCGGTTCCAAATTGAGTTCGTTGTATTGCCACTTTGTCATCTATCTTGTATTTACGAGCTGGTTTACGCCGTTTCTTATATTGTCGTATGTTTTCTTTCTGTTTTCCAGATTTTCGCGAGGACAAAATGCAAGGAATAGAATTCGAAATAATTTCTTGAACTAATTTCTTAAGTTGAGGGAGGGGGATGAAAAATTCACGAGAAACAATTAATTCGGTTTTTTGTGAAGCAAAATGACCTTGTGAATGGGCGTTTAGCACTATTTCTTTCTGCATCATTTGTGGTACTACTAAAAGTTCGGCATCCTGATGAAGTTTATAAAGAATTCCGTTTTTAACAAAAAATTCATCAGAAGGTGTAGATTCAAGCATAGATTTAATTTGAGATATAAATTCATCCTGGTCTTGGGCATTTTTCACCTTTTGAGTGATATCATTTGAGGTAATTACAAGAATGGGGTTACGACTTAAAGCATCAACATGTTTCATCTGTCTACCGGGTCGATGACAAACTTCATAATCAAAGTCTTCTAACATCAATGCCCATCGAGCAATTTTAGCTGGTAGGTCTTTTTTGTGCATCGTTTTTTGGAAAGCATCACAATCGGTGATAATTTTAAATTTTGTTCCCAACAAGTAGTTTCGAAATTTTTTTAGCGCTTCAATAACGGCAAGAACTTCCAGTTCATAACTATGATATTTTTCTTGTTGAACTGTAGTTTTACGGCTAAAATAATGAATAGGATGAAACTGTCCATCATCGGATTGTTGCAAGAGCACAGCGCCAAAACCTAAGGAGCTGGCATCAGTGTGGAGTTCTAATGGGTATCCCTGTTGAAAAACATGAAGAACTGGGTTTTGTGAAAGAATGCCTTTCAGTTGTTGGAAAGCTGCTATTTGTTCAAGGGGTTTGGGAGCTTCAATAACTTGAAATTTTGGTTCAACCTTTTCACTTTTGACGGATTCATTCTCAAGGGCATCATCATCGGCATCAAACATTTTTGGTTCAAGAGTTGCCTTGATAGCTCCAATATCAAAAGCATTATCATTATCGTTATCATGAAGCAAATCTAAATCACTGGCATCAGCATCATCTAAATATTTTCCATCATCATTATCATGAAACAAATCTAAATCATTGGCATCATCATCATCATCATCACGTTCAAAATCAATTGGATTATCCATTTTCTCTACCCTAGAAATCTTATCTTGAGTAGATGTTAGAGGTTTTTCAGACATGCATATTTGGCCCTGATCTTGAATTTGTTTTTCTACAATTTTCTGTTCCGCAAAAGGGAGTCGTCGAGAACGTTGATTTACGGGGATTTCATCTTGTAATAAAATAGTCCTTTTAATTTCAGTGTCTTGAACTTTATGGGGTTTGTAGGAAGTAACGATATTTTGAACTTCCTCACGAATTTCAGAATTCAAAATGTGTGAAAGATCAAATGGGAAAGCTTCGTCATCAGGAATATTAGCAATATTAACGAAGATGTTATTATCAAGAGTAAAACGAATACCGTCTTCATCAAATGTAAATTGGGTTTGCTGCAAAAAGTCGATTCCGATAATCACATCAAAAGGAATCAAGTCATCCTCTAGAACATGTATTTTAGCAGGTAAAGTAATGGTTTGAATTTCGATGGAATCCTGAAAGAATCCGATGCTGTGAACTTGGTTTTTGCCAATTCCTGAAAAGGGAATGTTGGTGGGCTGCAATGGTGGCGAACCAATTCTTCGATAGGTTTTCTCATTGATGAGGGTTGCCTGTGACCCAGTGTCACAGAGTGCTGTCAATTGAATTCCTGCAAGTTGAATGTCAACATGCATGGGATTTTTCGATGAAGTTTCAGGAGAAAGTGCATTTACAGTTTTATCAGAAATAGGTTTTTGAGAATCAGGTTTTGGTTTAGAATTTCGATAACTTTTAGGGCAATTAGCATGAACATGACCAAAACTTTTACATCCGTAGCATTGTTTACCATGTGACTTATTCAAACATTGGTTGCTTTTGTGACCTCTCAAGCCACAGGAAAAACATACTGGCTGTGTATTTGGGCTACGTGTATTATCGACTTTCACATTGAGGTAGGAAGCATCAATTTTTTTCTGATTATTTTGTCTGAAATTTTGTGATCTGTTAAAGATTTGTTCATAAATTTTCAACTTTTCCTTAAATTCAGGGACGGATTTACAACCGTAAAGAATAACTTTATTGTTTGTTGAATCAGGAATTCCGTTTATGACATACTCAAACAGAGAGGAGTCATCGAGAGAACCTTTGTGTGCCAAATCTCTCATAGCTAAGAAATATTCTTGTAGGGTTTCAAACGGTTTCATACGTCGAGATTCCATTAATTTATGTAACTGAATACCGTTAATTTTGTCCGAAAATTCGTCTAATAAATGGTGCTTCAATTGTTCCCAATTTGTAATTCCACGAATAGACCTAATTAAAGTTTGAGCGGGACCAGTTAAACATTTTCTAACAAAAGTAATTTGGTGAATTGGATTGTTTATCTGATATAAACAAAAAAGTTCTTCAACGTCAGATATAAAATTCTCAACACTGTAATTATCACGAGACGAGAAAGGTTTTATTAAATCAACAACGTCTTTCAGACTAAACAACTGGAAAGAGAGATTCGCAGTTTCAACTGAAGGCAATGAATTTTGATGTGATTCACCAACGGAAATGTGTGTATTTTGCTTATTCGAAGATTCTTTTGCGTCAATGGTGGGGGAAAAGGGAGATCTATTTTCCTCTATAACACTGTTAGTTTGGGATGAACGTGCACCCGGAAGTGAGTCATCATTCACTTCGCATTCCGAAAGATCAGAAAATTCTGCTTTTAATAACGATAAATCACTAAGACTCATAAGAATGGTATTGGCACATTTGTCTGGGTCAGTTGAAAATTCTAAATGAAGTAGATTACATATAGAAATCAAGTCTTTAAGTGAAAAATCTTTAAGTACTTTCTGTTTCGTTGCTTCCAACACGAATGGCTGTTTAAAACCTGTAAATTTACGTAATCTGGTACGATTTTGTCTGTCGCCGTCTGTACCAAAAATTAAACGATGTAGAACCTTTATTTGATTCGTACCACCAAATTTTAATGATTTTGCAATATTGGGGTAATCGTTGAGAGTAGCCATAACTATATACTAGGTTCAAACAATTATAGTACACAAATATACAAATATTCAAAACCAAAATCACTAATTATAATACGTAGTTACTCAAATTCAAAAGTAGAAAATAATATTTCAAATCGAAATTTTTTCAAATACCACTTCAATAATAAAATATTGATTCTCAAAATATGCATCAAAATAAGTAATCTTTAAAACAGGTTTTGTTCAAGAAAACAAAATTATGAACTAAAATAAGCATCAAATATCAAATAATAAGTTCTTCAAAATAATTTCTCTGGTTGAAGAAAACAGATGACGTAAATTTAGATATGTATCAAGTTAGATATTACTTCAGCAAAATATTCATCAAATTAATCTTCAAAATAAATCACTGTTGAAGAAAATAGAGGATGTAAATGCAGCATCAAAATATTAGTTAAAGTTCTAATGTTAAAAGCATCAAAATTGGGAAATCGAAAGTATCAAAATTGTGAAATCGAAAGCATCAAAGCATTCTGCAAAATAAAAAATATTCTCGCAAGAAAACAGCAGAATTAAGTTCAACATCAAAGCGCATCAAATAAGCAAAGTTGTCATCAAATAAACATTCGCTTCGTCAAAATTATGCATCAAAATAATAATATAATAATCTTCAAAAGTATTCAATTCGCGATCTTTCAAAATATATGTTATGTTGTGGTTTGTTCAAGGAAACAAGATTCTTCAAGTTAAATGTCGAAATTTTCATCAAATCATCAAATAATTTCATCGAAATAGAATTCTCTTCAAGAAAACAGAAGTGATAAATTCAACGTCAAAGACCATCAAAAATGAATTTAGCATCAATTAAATTCTTGCATCAAAAGAACGTTGAAATATCTTTCAGTTTTCTTAAATCATCAATAAGTTGAGAATTCCCTTAATCATCAAAATTTTCTTGAACAAGCGTCAACGTATGCATCAAATAATTTTAATATGATCCAAGTTACTTACAATTCTGGTTTTGGTTCTCATCATCCCATCAGAGTATCATCAGAGTCCGTGGCACATCACTTTGGCTTTCGCTTTCGATATCCAAATCCAAAATGACAGACAACAGTAATCCAGTCGAAATCAAGTCGAAATCAAGTCGAAAGAAAATAAAGTTTTTTTTTTTTTTTAAGTTCAGCATGCTAGGGGTATTTTTCGAGTCCGAGGGCCGAGCACCCATGTAGGAAGGAGTTAGTACTCCTTCCTTTAGAAGTGAATCATTAGACTTAATTATTTTGAACATTTAATTAAACTAGACGATGTTTACAAGACAGGACTAACACTTAGTATGAAATTAAAAAAAACAACGCATCAACATAGCTATTTGACTCAAAACGGCAAGCCTGCGGAGCGACACATCCGCTTCGTAATGTCACTAGTCTATCACTCTGTTTGCGTGCCAAGTCCTTCGCGCTGAAGTAGTAGGAGTGGAAGTTGTAGTAATAGTTCAGTTGTGTTGCCAAACTCACTCTCACATATATATATATACATATATATATATATATATATATATATATATATATATATATATATATATATATATATATATATATATATATATATATATATATATATATATATATGGACCCCGTAAGCTAAAGGTTAACAGGAAATATATGAAGTCCCTGATAAGCAATTCAATACTTGGAATAACCTGACGAAATCTTGAACTATTTTTTTCTTTATGGAGGAATTAATTGAGTTGTAAAAGAAAAATATATATAATAATTATCAAAAGCTCACCAGAATAATTATCATAAGTCCCGCATCGTTCCGATAGTGGCTCCGCTTAGAACCTTCTAGATGCATTAACAAAATGCGGTACTGGTTAACTGCGACTGCAAATGACGTCTTTCATTAAATATCCATTACGTCCAACGGTCGAGCGTTTATCCTAATACGAGAGGACCCGTGGCCTGATCTCACAGTGTAGGATATTCCGGAAATACCCGAGGAATTAGGGACAAAATTTGAACATCGGAAATTATGCGCTTGTTTGCGAAAGTGAGCGACCGGGATCAGCTGATAAAGCTTTCGAGATCAGTCCAATTATCGGCAGTTACCTTTCGCTGGGTCGGAAGTTATCGGGTGATAGAGCGCGCATAATCCAATATTTCGCTTTCGAATGACATTTGTTCTTCGAACTTTTCATATTCTGAAGGTATACACAAATGCATTATTGATGTCGGGGTTTAAAAATCGATAAACGGCTGCGTTGGAACTGAAGAACAGAGGAGGAAAATGATCGAATAATGGTCGCGTGCATGGTCTGGCTCCGGAGTGTTTTTTTAAAGTAACAAGTGTGTTCGTAGTTCACAGAAAAATTTCCTTGTCAGTCAGAAAAAGAAAACTGAGAGAGTATTTTTATTAAAGATATAAGGTATTTGGGATGTATGATTTTATGAAGATAAGTGTTCACCTTGCTCGATGAAAATGTGATTTAACCGAAATCGTAAGCCAAGTGAAACGTTAAAAAAATACTTTATGTAATAATATGATATACTGTAAGACTTTGTGACTGCAAGGGTTACTTTGTGACACATAGTAATTTTTTAATAGTTCGGATCTTGCATCGCGCCCGTGATACCGGGAAGGAAAAGAACAGCGCCAGCAGCTTGTCCGACATACAGAGACACATAGTGGTCAGTGTCCTAGTGGCCAGTGTCGCAATATTTGTAATGGGTATAAATACTTAAAAATTTTATATTAAGCTTTTGATAAGCATTTTAGTGTCTAACTTTGTGTCAAGTAATTTTTTCACTTGGATTTCAAGGCGAAAATACAGATGTCACAAAGTAGAAATTGCATTCAAAGATGATTCTTCCGGTGTTTTAATATAGCTTTCGATTTATTAAATAGGCCATAAGTTCTCATCCAATGATCACCCGAATAAAAGGAAAGCATTTTTAGATTCCCAAAAGCTAGGCCTTTGAAAGAGAGCAATAAAACAAACTTCGAAATTTTGCATCAGAACAGCCATTTCGACGTAGGCACCTTTCAACGTAGATACCTTAAAATGGTTGTTTTTTAAATTGCGAATGCATATAGATCTGTTGACCCCCTGCACGTAATGAAATCGCAACAGAAACGAAAAGAAAGTTGTGTAGAAAAAACTCCAGCAGTTGCAGTATTTTGAGCTAAAGGCTTTCCGACATCCAAGCTGGTCATTGAGAGCCCAGTGTGCGTGTGCTCTCATGAGTAGTCGGATGGCGTAATGGGTTGGGAAAGTCCCTCTGTAATGACAGTTTGGCGCGGGTCTGTCTCCAAGGGCAGATGGAGTCTGTCACGACGTCTTCAGTTTGATTCCAGAATCAAACACGAAAGTTTGATGATAAAGGTTGAGACGGATGCTGCGGTCAGCTTTTGCTACACGAGTTCTCATGAGACCGGGAACTACAGTCTAATGCCGATTCTGGACGCCTACACTCGAACGAACGGGATCTGGACCGAATGCCAGCATCTTAAACTTTAGGTCACCGCTCGTCTTTTGGGGGCGTTCATTAATTACGTGAGGCTTTTAGGGTGGGGGGGAGGGAGTCGAGCCGAATCTCACCCAGTCTCACGTGGGGGAGAGGGGGGTCTCGGCAAATATCACGTATTTTTTTCCGCAAGAAAGAGTGTAAAATTGCGAGATAACTGAGTTATATTAAGTAAAACATGCTTCTACACTAAAATATGGCTAAATCCTACACAACAGTTCCAGTAGTCACTCTTGAGACCACACATGAGTCCCCGAGGACTGAATTAGAATGAATATTCTTTTGCGAATTTTAGTAGTTCCTATTTAAGTATTTTATTGTTCGATTTTCTCACTGTGATTCTAGACTACGTTCTTAGTAGTCTTAAATACTAGTCTTAACTAGTCTTAAATAAAAATAATTAAGCAAATTATGTTTTTAAAAATAAATCCAACGCAATCCAAGCACAGATTAACCTATTTACACTAAAAATACGCATTTTGAAAAATCTCACGTGAGATTTGGGGGGGGGGGAGGGGGTCGAGCCAAATCTCCCGACATCTCACCAGGGGAGGGAGGGGGTAGAAAAATCGCCAAAATCGCCTCACGTAATTAATGGACGCCCCCTTATTGGTAAAGTCTTGAATGCGAAAGTGAAGTAGAGTGCGTGTTGGCAAGAGGCTAATTGTACAGATAGCCTCGGACCTAAGTTTCGCCCTCGCAATAGGTCCTCAGCAAAGCACATCCGAGGAGTACTCATACATACAGGATACTTGGTGGAAACTGCAATGCATAAGCCTTGCCCTCATTTGCGGAGATGTCTGTCTATGAAAGCATAGAACTTCAGCGATCATTATTAAAGGACAGGGGAAAGAAAATATAAAGTGGAAAAAGGGGGGAATATAAAATCATCGGATCCTTAGGATGGTTTCATGAGTCAATCAAAAAGCAAGGAAGCAACCAACGAATAAGCTTGAATTAGAGACCGTAGAAAACAAATACAAATGCGTCTGGAGGGGGAATGATTATTTATACGGAATTTCTCTGAATTTTTACAAGTGGCTAAGTATTTTGCTTCTTGTCAAGATCCATTATTTCAGTTTTCACACTTTACAGCCCCTGTCTCTTATTAAATTAAGTGAATCGGTCATTTTGAAAAGGGGTCATCTCCATTTTTTTAAAATTATTCATGAGAAGCAAAAAACTATAACTCGCCTTCATGCATTATTAGTTAGACTAAATTTAGTATTTATTATGTTTATAAGGCATCAATCCTGATGCAAAAATATAATTTGTTAATATTTTTTTTAACTTGGGGGTGGGGCAGAAAAGTTGAAGATAAGTGGAGATGAGTTTTTGAAAAGTGGAGATGACTCTTTTTCAAAATGACCGATTCAACTGATTTTGATTTGAAACCTCGAGTGCCGGTTTCGTTCAGTTAGCGAACACAATGTCAGTGGGATGTTATAGGTAATTTTTCAAGCAAGAAGGATATCTATAGACTGCAATTAAGGGAGACGTAGAGTATAAATAAGGCTCACGAATTTCTCAATACGCAATTTATTGCGCTAAAATAATTTATCAACTGAATAATTATCATATTTTCAACGTTATTTGCATCGCCCTAATTAAGTCCCGGGACCGTTTGTCTCGGAATACAACGCGATGAAACACGACAAACTAGTTAACAATGCTTCCCGAATCCATATCCATTATGTTAAATTCATTTACATTTCCCTAACATTCGAAAGCATAGCCCAGTCGCAATTCAACCCTCGTCGACAAAGTTACACTAGTTTTATGCACTAACATGGAATGTCACATTTGACCTTTTGAAACGGTCCGCTTGTTTAGAGGGGTAAGAGATAGATGGCTCAATATCGCGGGCTAAATGATGGCACTTTTAAAACTGGGTCAAGTGTCTTATCTCGTTTAATCAAAGTCGTTAATTATTGGATAATTCGGAGGGTGGTATTTGTTTTATCCTGTTTTCTTTTTGTTCAGAAGACTTCGTTCTTTAAACATTTCTCGATCGGAAGGAACGGATCCACGGAAATGAATCAGGGTGGGAATTGGACGTTCAAAGGGAAAATTACAGCTTTTCCTGTCAAAAATTATAACTTAATTAATTTATAAATGTTATTTCTTTCATAATTACGACTTTATTAAAGTTATACCTGATCAGAAGGAATGATGACTCCACAAAAATCCATATGAACGAGACGTTCAAAGGGAAAAATTGTAGCTTTTGATGTCAAATAATGTCATGTAAGATGTGAACCGACCGTTCAAAAAAAATTACAGCTTTCCTTTCAAAAATTATAGCCTTTATTAGATTATAAAAATTATCTCTTTTATAATTATAGCTTTGCTTAAATTATGCGCGATTAGAAAGAATAAATCCATAAAAAGGAAGTAGGATGTGAATGGAACGTTCAAAGGAAAAAATTATGGCTTTTGCTGTCAAATGATGTAAATTAAGATGTAAACTGGACTTTAAAAATAAAATTGTAGCTTTCCCTGTCAAAAATAATAGCCTTTATTAAATTATAAATGCTATTTCTTTCATAATTATAGCTTTGTTAAAATTGTTTGCGATTAAAAGGAATGAATCCACAAAAAAGGAAGTTGGATGTGAAGGGAACGTTAAAAGAAAAAACTTGAGCTTTTGCTGTCAAAAGGAGTCAATTATGAATTAGAACGGGAACTGGGCTTTAAAGAAAAAGTATAGCTTTTGCTGTCATTTGGAGTTAACGGTGAACTAAATCATTTTTTTTCCTCATTGATGCTCGAGGTTTTAATGCTCGCATTTACCCTCGGATTTATTTTATGCTAGGTTTTCTCGTATTTATTCTTTAAAGGGGGGGGGACAGTCATCCTCAGGTCATTCCACCTGTTGACCACTTCATCCAGGGAGCATCCAACGGGTGAAACGACGTGACTTAATTCCTAAAAGAGAACAGAACAGAAACATCCCCGCCTGATCAAGATTCGAACACAAGCCCACACCCGACAATATAGGTGGGTTTTTTTTGTATCGTTAATATGAAGCTTTTACCGCTAATTCTTCCCGAATGACCCTTCGCTTCGTGACGTTGCCTAAACTAATCTCCCCAAAACGTTGGCATGCTTTCAACATTTTGGTTTCCACTGAGTGATTTTGAAAAAGGAAAGAAGACGAAAGAAAATAGCTTTCTCCCGTCGTTTGCAACTCGGTATTAATCAGTTCTGAAGCTAATGATAAGTTCGGATAAAAATTAACACCCCCTCAACTCCTCTTTGAAAGATATTTTAAAGTATTCTCCGGCTCGACCGGCGTTATTCCATTTTTTTTTCTTCTTTTCTGGCGCTAATTATGCATGTAATAAAGTTTAATAACTTTTTGATTTTTTTTCCTTCCGCCAATTTTCTCGAAGGAGATATATCCCAACTTTTTTTTTCCTTCTTGGCTGTAGCAGAATCGTTCCCGAAACTTGGCGCCGTTTTGTCTCGTCGTTTTCGTTGTCGGATGGGGTTCATTTGTTTCTACTAGCGATAAAATTTAAAGCTGCCTTCATTTTCCCCGTTAGAAATGCCTCATTGATGAACACCCCTTTTGGCGTCTTTCACAGATCGATGGGGTGTGGTGGGGGGTGGAGTGGGGGAACTCTTGGGTAAAGATATTGCCAAATGCAGTGATCTTTTTCATGACTGGAATTTCTGCTTTCAATAACTTTTCAACATATATTACTGTTAGAAAATGAGCTTTCGATATAACATGAATATGTGCAGTTCTACAACAGTTATAAAAATGATTTTTTTAACGATTTTAAATTAATATAGGGCCCGAGGTAGCCTAGGGGTCACACGTTGGGCTTTGAACTGGAGGTGCTCGGTTCGAATCTCGACAAGCGCCACTAAATACCTTGTCAAAAATATTATTTACTACTACTGCACTTAGGAATTATTTCGCACGAAGACAAACTCTTGGGAACTCAAAAGAGTTTTAGTAAATAGTCCTAAGGTAAAATACAGTCGAACTCCGTTATAGCGAACCCGGCATATAACGAACTCACTGATATAACGAACGAAAATTTTGGTCCCGCCGTTTTCCTATTGTATGTAACTGAATTAGTATTGTGTTAGTTTAATGTAGTCGATTTTAGTCAATTTAATTCATTAATGATAATTTTTAATAGATTTTATCATTTTTTAATAGATAATTATTGAATACACATTGCAACTAATGAGTTATACATTTTGTGAACTCTAGCATTTTTCGTAACGGTTCGGATATAGCGAACCACCGGATAAAACGAACAAAATCTTTGGTCCCTTGAAGTTAATTATAACGGGGTTCGACTGTATATACAAACAATATATGTGCAATACATTGAATTGCTGTTGGCAAGATACGGCGGTAGTTAATTTAGCACCAAGATGTGCCTACAAAATCGCAACTCGAAGAGTTTGTTCCTTAGCAACATTTTCGTATCTCCACAGAAGACTCGAGACAAAGGGAGAATACATGGGTGACGCTACCACAAGCGTACGAGTGCGGGACAGTGGTCAATGCGATCCTGTGATCACGTGATCCATCCTCAAGGTCCCGCCTCCGATTCAATCCTAAATGTATTTAAGATACCTTCGAGTCTAGACTGGATAGGGGCATGTTAAATCCGTAGATCAGAAAGTCCTATGAGGTCAGGGAGGGTGGTAGGAGGTAAGAGCCCCCTAGATATCGCTCTTGGAAGTGATCGGTCAAAATTGTGGTGGAACCCGGCCCTTGTGGTACCATCGTAAACCAAAGCTGCATTTCTCTACCCGCTGCTTTCTATCGACCTATTCTGGAGTTGATCTCTCCAGGATCCATAATGATAAATTTAAAAATGTCTTACTGCAAAAATGTACACCTCCGGCATATAGGTAGTTTTGGACTTGGTTTCCTTGGTATTGGTCTTATTATAGTCTCAGGAGCAAGGCATAAATCTAGGTGGAAAGGAATTCCTAATGCGGACATTGTCTTAATTTTTACCGGTGACTGGCAAGGTGAAGTTATTCAGCCCACTTCGGAAAAAACCATCGCCTATTACGAATGGTGGTGCAAAACTTTGTGCCACATTTATCGATAGACGACGGTTCTCTCGATGGGCGAGCAGAATGACTACACTTTGTCAGTCACCGGTAGAAATCCAGACTAATTCCGCATTAGGGATCCCTATGAGTTGCAGGGGAGTTATGTGGGTCCAAGGCTACCACTGGAGATGTAGTTTTTGTGGTTTTAAGCTACGCCCATTCTGCAAGCATTTTGTATTTCGTCAAATAACCTAAAGGGCTCAAACCCAATGCACGGTCCCCCACATTTTTATGATTTCGCCAAAAGAGAAAAAGTGATAGTCACCAAAAATCACCTTCTAAAAATAACGTACAGTCGAACCCCGTTATAACTAACTTCAAGGGACCAAAGATTTTGTTCGCTTTATCCGGTGGTTCGCTATATCCGAACCGTTAAGAAAAATGCTAGAGTTCACAAAATGTATAACTCATTAGTTGCAATGTGTATTCAATAATGATGTATTAAAAATGGTAAAATCTATTAAAACTGATCATTAATGAATAAAATCGACAAAAATCGATTACATTAAACTAACACAATACTAATTAAATTACGTACAATGCGAAAACGGGACCAAAATTTTCGTTCGTTATATCCGTGAGTTCGTTATATACCGGGTTAGCTATAACGGGGTTCGACTGCTCGGGTTCGACTGTATACGATAATGATTTACGGGGTTAACTGTATATGATAATGAGTCACTGAGTCACAAAATCTGAGACAATTTTTAATCAGGTCAATCTGCGTTATATGAAACAGAAGTGTTCGTTTCCGTTCCACGTCCCTATTGCGCAGTTCTTCGGCGGTTACAGTGACAAGTTTGAATTTCCTTAACCGCCGGGATTTTTTTCTTCTTTTTAATGTCTTTCAAAATTCCTATGAACGCAAGGCTTTCACAAAACGAAAATGATACTAGAGAAGCAATTAGTAAAAAGTGTTCCGTAATTAACGGTTTTCAAATGATAGTTTTGTTGCAATTACCGGGAAGACAAAACTGCACTTCGCAAGCAAACAGAACCAGAAGTTCACGGAATAATTCTTCTCTAAATGAGTAAACCCTCAAAAGAATTTTTTAATTTTTTAATTTTTTTTTTTTTTTACTTTCTTATCATCTCTTCATAAATCATCGTCGTTCGAACGTTCGCTGGAAATAATTGTTTTGCAGCAAAAATTTATTTAAAAATCCACCGTCTCGGGGCTCTTTGTTTATAGACTGCCGAACAATTAAAATTAATTAGACTCATTAAAATTTCCGCTCGAAAGAACAATTTTCCTTTAATCGTTCGCCGCGTGACACCGTGGGATTTATAGACGGAGTGAACTGGGGAGTAAAAACGCAATAAACGCGGGCCGAAGGTTTTCAATTAAAACGCGCTATTATTAACAGAAACACGTCTGCGTGCTGTTTTTGCTTGAGCGTAAACACGCTATTGAGAACATAATTAAAATCGAGTTGTTAAAAGAGGTGTAAATATTTCATTGTCTGTGTTAGATGGCGGTGATAAAATTATGTTCCTACCCCGGGGGGAGGAGAGGGGAGAGGGAAGATAAACGGAGTTGTATTTAATTGTCTCTAAAGAAGTAAAATGAAAGTTAGTTACTTTTGTCTTCTATTTTTTTTAATTAGTTTTTTTAATTTATTTATTTACGGTAGATTATGGTATCCCCGCCCCCTACGTTTTTAACGTAGGATTACGTTCCTCCATAACGGTCATCCGGAAAACAAAATTTCACACGCTAAAACTGTCCGTCGTCGCGAGTTGTAATTTTGGCAGCTCGCCAAATCCAGTCTGAATCGCTTGGGCTAGCAGTAAACAGTTAAACAGAAAAGTACCAAAATGCGTCAAAATTTTGACATACATACACACACACACATACATATATATATATATATATATATATATATACAGTGGAATATCGATCGATCGTTTTCGGATCCATCGTTTTTCCGTATGTGTCGTTCATTTTATCGAGTCCCAACGATCATATTGCTTTGTTATGTTTTCGCATCTATCGTTTTACCGCATTTATCGTTCATTTCAATCGGTCCCTTGAAAAACGATATATCGAGATTCCACTGTATGTATATATATATATATATATATATATATATATATATATATATATATATATATATATATATATATATAACACATACATACATATATACATACAAAAAAGGTAGCAACGATAAGTAATCCTACGTTAATAACCCGCGGTAATTTCGTTAGAAGAGACTACCTGAAATTTTTTTTTGTTTGTTTAAACTGGATGTTATTTGTGAGTGCGGAACACTTTTCCATGTAAACATTCGCACTACAACCGCGAGAAACGTGGACCACTGACCTATACTATGCTCTCAATGCGGGCATAGTATACGTCAGTGGTGCGCAACAGTGACTCATTTTCTTTAAATAAAAAATCATCTGACCCCCAACGAAATTTTTTCGGTAGTAGCAAAAAAATTATAATAATAATAATAATAATAATAATAATAATAACCATAAAAATGTTAACAAAAGAATAGAAAAAATAAATATGCAAATTTTGACAAACTATTTTCAAAATTGACTAACTGTAGATTTTAGGTATATATTTCAACAAAAAAAGCTAAACTCATGGCACAACAGTCCGATGTGGCGGTTCCCATCTCCGCTTTCTTTACCGTGGGCTTGGGTTGTCATATAACATATGTGTCGGTGAGGTATTCAACCTGACGCGGGACCCCCAGAGTTGGTTCCCTAGCATGCTTAGTCCTCATTTCATCGACCCACTCAAGGGATGAAAGACTGAGTCGACCTTTCCCAGTCGCAGGATCGAACCCTGGAGCTGTGGTATGGCAGCTTGAAGCTTTCAACCACTACGCCATCGGGCGTCTAGGTACATATTTTCTTTTCATAATAAGTATAAAAAATTATCTTTAATACCCTCTGCATTCGCTTTTGGCAAATCTCACGTGACTAAAACTTCATATTTAAATATTAATATGCATTTGTACTTCACTCGGGTAAAAATTAACAAAAATTTAAATTTAAAAAAAGAGAAGGATTTAAATTTATTAACATATTTATAACAATTTTTTAACGTAGAATTACGTTCCTCAATAATAGTCCTTCGGAGAGAAAAAAATTTGTCCTGCATCGCGAGTTATAATTTTGACAGTGCACCAAACCCAGTAGCAGTAAATAGTTAAACAGAAAAGTACCAAAATGCGCCAAAAAAAAGGTGTTAAGCAAACGATAAGTAATCCTACGTTAATAACCCACGGTACTTCGTTTGAGGAGACTATCTGAAATATTATTCAATTAAATCATTCAATATTTGAATTTACTTGAACCACCTGCGACTCCTCCAATTATTTTCACGATCTCTGTTTACGTACCACTGGTATAGGTGAACCAGCACCACCCACTCGTTCCACCTCTATTTTGACAGGCATCCGGGTAGGTTGGGGGGAGGTCGTATTTTTTCCTACCCTCTCTGGCGTCACAGAAGGACTTCCTGGCCTAATGGTAGCACAAAGTGGTACCGCTATGCTACGCCGGAGCCACAATAATATTTTTAAACTGTAGTGATTCATGGAAAAATCGGGGGTGTTCCGTTCCAAACGCACATCCTTCTCTTGGGTGGACATTTCTCTTCATTCGATTACCGAGTCAAAAGTGACTCTCTCTACGATGGGGTTGAATTTGAAAAAGAAAAAATCGGGAATATTTGGAAGCATTTCCCCCATAAGTTTAACATGGAGCTGAGAGAATCCAGGTGGTGCTACAACACACCATCCTCGGAGAGAAAAGGTTTGAAGATTTCCGGGATACTGAGTCACATTTTTGGAGGTGTTAATGAAACCTGAAAGTATATTTTGAGGAAAATTTTTGCTCGTGTTTCTAATCTGCTTATTTCGCAAGTTTGGTTTTTTCTTTAAATCCCTTAACGATTGCATAATTTTCAAGGAAACGGTAATAAAATTGCCTATTTTTTTATGAGGATTCCATTTATTTCTTGATCTGCCACATCTAATTTTAAAAAAAACCATCCCCAATTACATTATAAACAGTCTGGTGCTGCCATCTGGTATGAAAAATAAGAAATAAAAATTTTTCAGGGTAAATGAAATGGATAGTTTTAATGTTTTTGGTGCGTTACTTTTAAACACTCCAGCCCGGAAATATCACTGGCACGAGAAATAGAAGGCGAAACCTCACCTTCGTAATTTTGACGGGAGCGAGAAGGAATGGGTTAATATTCTTACAGGCTTGTAGGCTGTTGAATTTCCTACTTAAAACTTCAAGATGAAATTTTTCTGGAAATGAATTTTTGACTTCCTATAGGTCCGGTATTTTGAGCATCTTAACCTACGAGCCGCGGACTGTTTTTGGAGAGAAAATGCATAGTCCCCCCCCCCCCAGATAGGGCAAGTGTTTCATTTTGTCCTCCTCTTGCGCACTGAAATTTGTACCGCCATTCGTGATAGGTGCATGGTTCCTTCCGAAGCCAACCGGATGACTGAAGTTTGTCGCTCACCGGTAAAATTTTACAAAAATAACGCATTGGGGATTAATTTCCTTCCAGCGTTATCATCCGATGTGACTTGCTGAGGGCGAAACCCAACTCCAAGTGTATCCATACGCTGTAGATATATGAGGCGGTGAAAGGCAAAGTGGTGTAAGTCAAGTGGTGTTAGTCAAAAGAGTTTAACTGCAAAAACTACAAAAAATTCCACCATAAATTGAACAAATTATAGTTTATAACAATTATTACAATATTGCAAATAATAGCTATTTACAATTCCACTATAAATTGAACATGGAGATTACATATTTGCCCCCAAATGAAAAAAGTTGAAAATGTGACTTACACCACTTTGCCTTTCAACACCTCATATATCTTTGGCTATTTCGAGAAGTAAGTTAGACACCGATAAAAATCGCATAACCTTTTAAGTTTCCTGAACTGAATATATTTTTTTCATTTATACTCGCCATTATGCCACCCACTTGGTGTAGTGGTTAGCGTTTGCAGCTGCCACGCAGTTGGATGGGGTTCAAATCCCGAATAATGACGTGTTCACATATAGAATCCGTCAGCGATAAAGATTCCGTTGACGCTGATTGGTTAAATGGGTCAATGATTGGTATATGATTGGTTAAAAATTTTAACGCTGACGCTGACGGATTCTTTGTGAACAGGCCCTAAGGCTTGGTTGTTTCCGTGTCGTCCCCCTCATAGGGAGCCATGCTGGCTCACCTATAGGGTACTCCCATAATAAATTAGCCAGCAAACCACTGTGAGTAATGCTTACTCCACACCAACGCGACAGCGACGAAAGACAGACACATTTTTTGCCTCCTGTTTCTGTGGCTGTCATAAAAGCCTTCACACCTCTAGGAGACGAGGAAAAGATGCAATTTATTTGCGCAAGCGCATAATCTTCTCCTCCTATCCTGATTGGCTGTCGAGCATGGCGGCAGAGACAAAAGTTGAACTTTTTCCAACTTGAAACCGCAGAGACCAGAGACGGAGACGAACCGGGGGAGTAAAAATTTGTTGTAATACGCATGCGCAACAACGAAGATACATGATTTTCGTCTCCGTCGCCGTTGGTGTGGAGTAAGCATAACAAGAGGCAAATGCCTTACGATAAAGTGCCTCCGCATTAGGGAGAAAAAATAGTCGCCATTATCGGCCATATCATTGTATTGGCATCGTTTGTTACGAAAATTGTTTTCAGTGAACTTAATAGTATAAAATAATTTAAATTGAAAAACTGTTTAATTTCGAAAATTCAACCACATTTTAAAATAATTTGTTATCAAAAAGCAAATAAATTTTCAGAGATGGGACGAGAATTGTTGACTTTCAACCAACTTTCACCTCGACCTCGGCACTGTCCGAGTCCATCCGTTTCCTAGATACCCTGTCTATCTACTTTCAGGGTATTGCAACCCGGTAGCGCTTAGAAGTAGCCAATTACTCCGCTAACGAGGCCCGCGCTCTATTTTCAGTGGCGTGCTATCGGATGTATAGGAAACTGTGGGGATCGGGCAAAAGTACTTGTCATAGAAGGTATAAAGAAATGACAGATGTTTAGGAATGTTTGGCTGATGCAACTGGAAGATGTTTCCATGACTTTTTTCTAAATATAATAGGGGTGGACCAAACTGTGGCTCTTGGTTCAGTGATCCTTTTTTAAAAAATTATTTGTACAAGATTGACTATAAAATTGCTCTCTCAATTTTTTTTATTTAACATTTTTAACGTAGGATTACTTTCCTCCATAACGGTCCTCCGAAAAGAAAAATTTCAGACGCTAAAACCATCCGTCGTCGTGATTTATAATTTTGGCAGCGCACCTAATCTGTATCGCTTGGGCAAGCAGTAAAGAGTTAAACAGAAAAGCACTAAAATGCATCAAAATTTTGACATACATACATATATATATATATATATATATATATATATATATATATATATATATATATATATACGTACATATATACATTCAAAAGAGGTAAGCAACGATAAGCAATCATACGTTAATAACCCGCGGTAGTTTTGTTAGAAGAGACTACCTGATATTTTTTTTTATCATAAGAAAATGGTTGGGTTGGTTTGGTTTGGTGCGCTACGGTCAATTGTTTGCAACACTAGGGCTCATTATAACGGGACCAACTGCTTAAAGCTGATTCCGAAAGGCTACAAACATCCATGCCAAGAGGGGGACTCGAACCCACAGACTTTGGTACCGATAGCCAGTGCCCTAGCTATTCGGTCATCGTCCGGTCCTTAAGAAAATGGGTCGCTGACGAAAAAGTTTGGGCACCACTGGTTTATACAACTGAAAATCGATAGTGCGCGATTACTCTTATGCTGCTCTGTCTGATGATGAATTATTGAGTGCTTCGAAACGCATCGCGACCCCTTTTACTACATCTTAGAAATTAACCAGTTTTGTTTCCAGGTTGTTGTTTTTTGTTTGTTTGTATTTAAATAATAATCATAAAAGTATTCGTCTCACGGGATACCTGAAAAGCAACCGCTGCCTTCCACGCACCAAAGAGAAATGCGAAACGGAACTCAACATCTATCGCTACAGGGCGGAGAATTGTATTTGAAGTTGAAAGAGATGTTCTAAAACAACGCATCAAAACGCAACGTTCGTCTCCACGAATATCAGGGTTAAACGTGTTTAAATAAGTTATAATCCATCTCCACGTTCCTTATTAACATACAAAACGTGAATAATTAAACAAAATATCTCTCTCTTCCAGTTTTCGGCGGCACAGCAAAAGTTCTGCCTCGAGAACAATTTCAAAGAGCACCACCAAACTGCGAGACTTAATTAAGGAAAAGGAGAGCTGGTAGCGATTCCATTAATACGCAACCATAAACACGGCCCGAGAAAAATTCTTTTCCTAAGACATCGCGAGCAACAGATGTATACCGGGGAAAAAACAAACAAACAAACAATTTTCGGCATCCACTTATTAAAGGGGGGTTCTCCGTTATAACCGAAAATCGGAATTTAAATAGGAAAAGATGATTTAAACAGCGAATTAAGAGAAACGCTGGAGAACAACGTTTGCCCGCGACGGTGGAACGATGATAGGGTGGGGTAGAGGGGTGTGCAGAGGCACGTAAAAGAAGAGAAATATCGATTTTATTATTCCGTTCTTTCCCCCCAAGAGGATATCATAATTACGACCAAAGAAAGGAATTTTGTCCGGATATTAGGAAATTTGAATCTTCGGGAAACATCCACTGGGGTGGTGGGATGCCTATCTCTGAGGAACATGGAAAGATTTGTGGAAAATGACGTCGTTTCGTGATTTCTTAAGAAAAGAGACTGTTTCTGTGCGGATGAGTATACCGTTTTTGCACGGAAAGATGTCTTTTCAAACGTCGGTCTTGCGTACAGGTAAGGAATACGTTTCTGGTAAGAAATTTTACGGGTTTCGGGTCGCGGAATTGATTTTAACCGGTAAAGAATGCATATAAATCACTTGTCCGTCTAATAGGAACAAAATTTATTAAAGTTATGTCTAGGTTCATTAGACTCGATTTTATTTTGCGATACGGAAAGAAAAAATTGTCTAGCCGAAGAGTTTTCCTTTCATATTGTATAAATTTTGTTGCTCAATTCGTCACGTAACACACCCACTATTAGATATTCCACGTATATATATTTATATACAATGGAATCTCGATCTATCGTTTTCCAAGGGACCGATTGAAATGAACGATAAATGCGGGAAAACGATAGATGCGGAAACATAACAAAGCAATATGATCGTTGGGACTGGATAAAATGACCGACACATACGGAAAAACGATGGATCGGAAAACGATCGATCGAGATTCCACTGTATACGTTCCGTCTGGGTTTAAAAGTTTTTCCGATTTCGAAGCACCTATTTACAGTTCCATATATGGGGGGATTTTTATTAAACTGACACTACTCAGAGTCACCTGTAGCACTATCTATCAGCCGGAATTCCACCAAAATTGATAGAGGGACTGCAAGATTAGTTCCAAAAATTATTTCCAAAAGTCGCCGATAGGGGGAGATATCGCTCTGTTGTTGTCAGCGCACCCAAGAATTTGCATAAACGCAAGTAAAACATCAAAATGCAAATTCATGACTAGCTAGACGACAGCAGCGCCAGTATATTGGGCTATAAAGATCGTTGCGAAATAAGTTGCGATCGGTGCGAAATTTGGTGGAAATCCGGTTAATAGACCGCGCTATAGATGGCTCTGAGTAGTGTCAGTTTAATAAAAATCACCCTGTAAATGTTGTAGGTCGATTTGTCATGTAACACACCGACCGCCAGATATAACAAGGTATCCAGATATAGAAATGGAATAAGTAACTTATACTGTATACTTTAAGATCCGTCGATATGCCATGTAACACACACACTTCCCGATATAACACGCATAGATAAGTTCTGTGTAGGTTCATTTCGACCAGTTTTATTTTGTGATACTGAACGAAAAACTATCTAGCCGAAGATAAAAAAAAAAAAAAGGAATAAGTAACTCATACGGTATACGTTTAAAATCCGCAACGATTCTATCACATGGCGAACATCTTGTTGCTTATATCATTCACCTTTCCTTCCTTTTCATCTACACAAGTGGTTGAGGAGGGGGGGGGGACAGTAGAGAAAGAAACACGAAAAAACACATTAGCACATTAGATTCAGTTCAGTTTCTTTTTTCCTTAAATCTATTTTTATGGGAGTCGAAGAAGAACCAGAGAATATAGGAAAAAAGAATCAGAGAAATCGTCTCCAGACTGAAGCCGTTGAGATTTTCAGGTTCTTAGCAGAAAGAAAGAAAAAAAAAAGTGGTGAGGAAGTGAAGCAGATTTTGAAAACAAAACGGAGGCAACTAAAAAGAACTTTTCCAGAAACAATTTCATAGAAGTTTGTTTGGCGCTAAAGATGTGAGAATCGTTCGTGGGTAAAAGTCTCGGAGACATGAATTTTCTATGTGTCGCTTTAATACGTTACCGGGAAAAAAAATGCTGGATTTATTTTCTGCCGGAAAATAAATAACACTGGAAAAAAATCGATGAAAATAGGATTCTTCTTATAAATAAATTCGATAAAATATTTAACTTTGTGATTATGCTCTGTCGTTTTTAAAGAAACGGTGATTTATTGTGCATTACGAAATCAGAAACACCAAATTTCAAACACTCGCAGAATATAAAGAGAATTCATTGCACATTGAAAACATCAGTTTTGTACGCTGACTGTTCATTATTGAAACCTTAATCTCTGTTTTGAATTTTCTAAAGTCTACTAAGAGCCGTTGTTACCTAATTCCTCGTGAGTGTAACTCTCTGGCCCAAACTGAAAAATAAAATTGAGTTTCGAGACCCTATGAGGTACATCGCTCTGTCACTTCCATTTTAAACAACCTCAATCTCAAAACTATCCATTGCCTGTCATTTGAGGGGCTCAGGTAATTAATTGTTTTAATTTTCTGAAGGCCAAATGTCCTGCGCGGGCATTTTTGACTGTGAACGCGATGTTAGGAAGATAATCTTACGGCATTAGTGGCTTATTAAGTGCAAGACTTAAAAATTTTCTCCCAACAGAAAGTATATTTACTCTATTCCTGTACCTTATATTTTTATATTTTTCTTTATTTTCTATACTTTCACATAAAAAAATAATAATATAAAAAAATACCGCTTCTTTAACTCTTAACCGAAAAAAAAAGTACAATCTCTCAAAACAACTTCTGGGCTACAAATTTCAACGACGCACCAAGGTGCTATTAAACCTTCACGACAACAACCCCTCCCCTCCCCAAAATGACAAAATGATTGCATGCTCCAGTTTTTAATCTATTCTACCCTATAGAGAAGGGTGGTAACTCTAAACGGTCTGATAGACCTCGTCCGTAGATTGTGATGGGAGAATATTGCATCGATCGTCCCGTGTCCTCTCGCAGTGTTATGTTTTGGATGCGTTTCTTCTCCTTCTTCGAATCGGATCATTTTCCTAGTTTTTGCCACGGGAGGGGGAGGCATTTTGTATCATAACCTGTAGTCCTCTCCGTTTTTTAAAGTACTTTCCGTTGTTAAGTAAGACCTTGTGAAACACTTTAAAAACATTCGACAGCCATTTTTAGCATCCAAATTGTAATATTTAAATCAGTTTTTCTGTTCAAACGCTTTGTTTCGCCTTGAAAAGTTTTTTTTTCACTACTGATAGTTTTTTTATACTTGATTTTGGTTCAGTGTCTTTTTCCCTTTTCTATTTTAACCGATTTTGTCTCAGTTTTAAAGTTCCTTCCTCCGTGAAATGCTTGCGACCCATTCATATTTTATGACCTTGCTTGACTTTGAGTTAAAGAAGAAAAATGGTTAAAATGAAGAACATGGTACTGTCGCCAACTGCGGTGTTGGGGCGCCCAGTGGGGTTGGTACTAAAATCAATCTCTCTCTCATCTCACTATTTCTGAAGGGAAACGTCGCCAGATTTTCGCCATTCCAAATACAAAAATATCGCCAACTTCATCCCGTTAAATCTGAGGAAATCCAACCGGCATTGAACAAAACGTATTCCTGAAGGGCGTTTCCTGTCCACGGTCCGCATTGATCCCGTTTTAATCAATCAGCAATGGCACATAACATCCCAGATAAGTCCAATTTCGTCGCGTTTCCTCCTAAAAGATTGCATTTTGCGCGGGGATCCATCATTCAAATGACTCTTCAAATATGCTCCGGGTTATTAATCAGGGGAGACGATGTAAATTTCATCGATTCCAATCCGGTGTCAAGAAGTTCAAAATAGCGCCGCGTTTTGATTTCGACGAGAGACGATCAAAGCTCTGTAGAGTGAATGTGGTCATACGGCTCATTTGCAAGTTAAATAGATCGCAGAGTATGAAATATTGGATTGATGTTCGCAGAGGTTTGTAAATCAATTAACTGGCACGGCACTGATTGAAGGGCAGCTGGCGATATGCCAGCGCCATCTCGGAGATATCTATAGATATTAAGTGTCCCACGAATGACAGTTAAACGGGAAACTTCCTTTTAACTATCAGCAGAAGGGGATGAGAGTCACCAGACCAAACGCTAGCGGGCGTAAACTATCACAAGTGTAAATACGATAGAAATGACTGTCACCGTTTAAATAATGTTTTGAACTTGAATAGATAGATTCCTCAGGCTCATGCTTTTCCATTAGTCGCCTTCTCGATTTCTGATCCGTTCCTGTAATGCGCTCCAGTGCCCGGTCAGTTTAAGGTTGCTGTGTACTAATTCTACTGGAATCGTGCACCTGAATGTTAGTCTATGGAGAAAACGTGTCTACTATTGACAGCTACATAAATGCCGATCATCAATGGTATTTTCAGATAGCCCGAACTTCTCTGCACCTCTCAACATAATTCAGTTTTATAAACTGCGTCCACCAAAGGAATTTAGAAGCGTTTAATACATACTAAACCATATTTTTCTCCCCGAATCCTTTAAATTTAAAAATATTATTTGCATTTTTTTAAGAATGAAAAATGCCCCTCATGTGTCAAATTTATTTCTCTATTACGTAGTACAATTAAAAAAAATTAAAATCTTTCCCTCCAAGTTGGCAATCCTCGGACACATTTTTCCATAGGTTAACATTGAGGTGAGCGAATCCAATAGGGTTAGTACACAACAGCCTTAAATACCCCCCTTTTCCCTCTTCACTGCAAGTCATTTCCTATTGGTCCATGTGACCACGCTCTATACTTCGATTAAATTTTATATTTTTCCCTCTGTTTTTATTTCCTTGAACTTTCGATGCGTTTTTTCTTTGTCCCACTATCTTTTCTCTTTCGTATGTTCGTTATTACTTTTAACTGGGGAAGTTTTGCGTGCGTTGCAATATTATTCTACAATGGAGGTCCCATCCCATTGGATTGTAGTCGTTCCCAAACACTGAATGATAAATACACTCTTTGCTATTACAATAGTATGTCTCAGCTGAGGATACAATTTTAATGTTTAGAACGCAGGAATGAAAAATTAAAGATTACAGAGATTATAATGAACGATCAATATACATTTAAAGGATTTGTATGTATTTGAGCAAAGGCTACAATTTTAAATTTTGATCTTTTGAGAGCAGAAAGAAAAAAATGTAAGATTAAAGAGATTATAATGAATGAAAGATATACATTTAAAGGATATGTATGTATTTGAGCAAAGGCTACAATTTTCAATTTTGATCTTTTGAGAGCAGAAAGAAAAAAAATGTAAGATTGAAGAGATTATAATGAACGAAAGATATACATTTAAAGGATATGTATGTATGTGAGCAAAGGCTACAATTTTAGATTTTGATCTTTTGAGAGCAGAAAGAAAAAAAAACGTAAGATTAAAGAGATTATAATTACCGAAAAATATACATTTGAAGGATACGTATGTATTTGAACAAAGGCTACAATTTTAAATTTTGATCTTTTCAGAGCAGAAAGTAAAAGAGTAAGATTAAAGAGATTATAATGAACAAAAGTTATACATTTAAAGGATATGTATGTATTTGAGCAAAGTCTACAATTTTAAATTTTGATATTTTGAGAGCAGAAAGAAAAAAAAAGTAAGATTGAAGAGATTATAATGAAAGAAAAAAAATGTATTTAACGACATGTATATATTTCAGCTGAGGAAACAATTTTAGATCCTACGTAAATGTCATTAGCGCAACTGTCGTTCAAAGTCAAGTTCCTGGAGACAATTTCCTTAAGTAGAAGACACCGTAAAAATTAAGTTTGTTGTTCTCTATTGTATTTTTGCTCTTCGTAAAAGGCTTTCGGTCGGCCAGTCAACCTTCCCTCCGAGCTCTAAAGCCCCGAAGAAACTCAAATCAGATAAATTTATCTCTGTTTCGACACTCCCGTTTATTGACCCATCCATTGGCGAACTTTTAACGAGGGTGTGACAGATCAAGCAGTCTAATTTCTTCTTATCGGCCTCTCTCCAGAGATCTCATAAATAAGGGTCCCGCTTATCGATGTGGGGTCAGCTGAGGGGTGCGCGCTTAAGAAAATAACTTTTCACAATCTGATGCGAAATTATTTGTAGAAAGAAAGTAAAGTCCCAGGAAACACTCTTCCTTGTGTTTTGGAGTCTATTTTACTCATGTATATATACACCACTTATCAGAGTTTTCATCAGGGATACGCTGCCCTTAAAAAAACCTTAAAATTCCTTATAAATGTTTTCGGCTTACTTATAGTGATTTCGCTAGAATTTTTTCGTGCAATTTTACGGATGCATATGGAGATCTTTGACTGACTTATGTTGGCTCGTATCATCTGACTCAAAACCTGCTGTAATCAGGTTCACTCGGTCTTTAAAATATCCTGAAAAGGCCTAATAAATGCTTTCGGGTTATTGATAATGAACTGGCTTGATTTTTTATATGAAATAAATTTTACTGATATATATATATATAAATTTTTAAATAACTTATGTTGACTAGTGCAATCATAGTCAAAACTGGTCGTCACGAGAGGTCGATTGGTCCTTTAAAAATCCTTAAAAGTCCTTAAAATATTTATATATATATATATATATATGTGTGTGTGTGTGTGTGTGTGTGAAGAGCTTTCAAATTGTTCGCTCACATATTCCCGCTCAAAAGCAGTCATCATCAAAGTTCACTTCGCCCTTAAAAAATTTCACTTGGCCTTTAAAAAAGGCCTTTAAAAGTTCTTATAAATATTTTCGGGTTACTTATACTAGTGAATTCTCTAGAATTTTTTTGCATAAGCTCATCTCAAGGAAATCCATGGAAAGGAAGGCCTCATGAAAAGCCATGCCCCTCCCCCCCCCCCAAAAAAAAAAAAAGAGATAGGGGAAAAAAGATAAGGCTTATGGAGTTAATTTTTCGGAAAAAATGTGGAAGAATATCGAATGAAAATCCAAAAAAGGTTAGAATTCTTATTATTATAACCATCGAACGTAATCTTTCTGTATTTCCATGATGTTCCGGTATTGACAAATAATATTGACACATTTTGCGGCATCAAAAAAGATCGGACTCTAAATAACCGGAGAAAGAAGAGGACATTTTCTCTTTTTAAAACAGATAATCCGGCAACCCTGTACTGAACTATTAAACCGCAGAAAAGACCACAGTAAAACATTTCACTCCTGACTGAAAGGGAAACATAGCCTATCTATGCACTCCCGCTCGGCTACCTTTGCGAACACGATAAATATTATTTTTTCCCGTTTTGTACGGCCCGTGATTTATGACATCTTTCCCGACTGCAAATAAAACACTTCCAATACACTTGTATCATTCCGGCTTCACGCTCATCTGTATACGACAAATACGATTACAAAGCAGAACCGGAAAAAAGAGAGACTCATACTCTGATTGACAGCGGCTGCCCTTTTGACCGCACGCCCACCCGTGACGGGGGGCGGGGGAAGAAGGGAAAAAATGCTTCTGTCAACAAAACCCCTGGGGTCCCCGCGAGGGTGCCAGGAAGGAGGGTCCCGTTTCACTCTCCACCCGTGACGCATCGCTTTGCTTCCCGAGATATGCGATCGTTGGATGTTCTCCTCCCGATTTTTGCATAGAGGGGGGGGGGGCATTTTATTGAAATGCAGTTATAAAGAGGCGCGGTTATGACGGAGGCTTTAATATAGATTCCTGATTAAAATAGAATAGAGTGCGGTCAGAGTGACGGGTCGATGCAAGTTGCTTTGGCTCGCGGCTTCAGTGTGGACGACATATAAATAACCGCCTTCAGTGTACAGGTAGTGACTGGGAACCTAGGTATCGCACTTATTATGGTATCGGCAAGGCATCATCGATGAAGGAAAGGAATTCCTACGGCGTAATTTCAGGGAATTTTTCACCTATGACCGTCAAAGTGCAGTAGTCATCCAGCCCACATTGGGAAACAACTGTGGGGGGATTACGAATGGTGGAACAAAATTGACGGCGCAAGAAGGCAAAATTCATAAAACCTGTCAAGCAGGGGCCGCTTAAAAGCAGAAAACCCGTAACTGGTGAATCGTAAGTATTCCATATGTTATGGACCATTCAAGCGTACAAAAAAACAATCTTCTTCTTTGGCTCGCCGGTTTGTACCGCAATTCGTGATGGACAGTGGTTATCAAACTTATATATTATGGCATCGGGTATCGCACTTATTATGGTATCGGCAGGGCATCATCGATGAAGGAAAGGAATTCCTACGGCGTAATTTCAGTGAATTTTCCACCAATGACCGTCAAAGTGCAGTAGTCATCCAGCCCACATTGGGAAACAACTGTTGGGTATCACGAATGGTGGAACAAAATTGACGGCGCAAGAAGGCAAAATTCATAAAACCTGTCAAGCAGGGGCCGCTTAAAAGCAGAAAACCCGTAACTGGTGAATCGTAAGTATTCCATATGTTATGGACCATTCAAGCGTACAAAAAAAACAATCTTCTTCTTTGGCTCGCCGGTTTGTACCGCAATTCGTGATGGACAGTGGTTATCAAACTTATATATTATGGCATCGGGTATCGCACTTATTATGGTATCGGCAGGGCGTCATCGATGAAGGAAAGGAATTACTACGGCGTAATTTCAGTGAATTTTCCACCAATGACCGTCAAAGTGCAGTAGTCATCCAGCCCACATTGGGAAACAACTGTTGGGTATCACGAATGGTGGAACAAAATTGACGGCGCAAGAAGGCAAAATTCATAAAACCTGTCAAGCAGGGGCCGCTTAAAAGCAGAAAACCCGTAACTGGTGAATCGTAAGTATTCCATATGTTATGGACCATTCAAGCGTACAAAAAAAACAATCTTCTTCTTTGGCTCGCCGGTTTGTACCGCAATTCGTGATGGACAGTGGTTATCAAACTTATATATTATGGCATCGGGTATCGCACTTATTATGGTATCGGCAGGGCGTCATCGATGAAGGAAAGGAATTACTACGGCGTAATTTCAGTGAATTTTCCACCAATGACCGTCAAAGTGCAGTAGTCATCCAGCCCACATTGGGAAACAACTGTTGGGTATCACGAATGGTGGAACAAAATTGACGGCGCAAGAAGGCAAAATTCATAAAACCTGTCAAGCAGGGGCCGCTTAAAAGCAGAAAACCCGTAACTGGTGAATCGTAAGTATTCCATATGTTATGGACCATTCAAGCGTACAAAAAAAACAATCTTCTTCTTTGGCTCGCCGGTTTGTACCGCAATTCGTGATGGACAGTGGTTATCAAACTTATATATTATGGCATCGGGTATCGCACTTATTATGGTATCGGCAGGGCATCATCGATGAAGGAAAGGAATTCCTACGGCGTAATTTCAGTGAATTTTCCACCAATGACCGTCAAAGTGCAGTAGTCATCCAGCCCACATTGGGAAACAACTGTTGGGGATTACGAATGGTGGAACAAAATTGACGGCGCAAGAAGGCAAAATTCATAAAACCTGTCAAGCAGGGGCCGCTTAAAAGCAGAAAACCCGTAACTGGTGAATCGTAAGTATTCCATATGTTATGGACCATTCAAGCGTACAAAATAAACAATCTTCTTCTTTGGCTCGCCGGTTTGTACCGCAATTCGTGATGGACGGTGGTTATCAAACTTATATATTATGGCATCGGGTATCGCACTTATTATGGTATCGGCAGGGCGTCATCGATGAAGGAAAGGAATTCCTATGGCGTAATTTCAGTGAATTTTCCACCAATGACAGTCAAAGTGCAGTAGTCATCCAGCCCACATTGGGAAACAACTGTCGTCTATCAGGAATGGTGGAACAAAATTGATGGCGCAAGATGGCGAATTTCATAAAACCTGTCAAACAGGTGCAGCTTAAGAGCAGAAAACCCGTAACTAGTGAGTCGAAAGCATTCCATATGTTGTGGACCATTCAGTGGGTGCGGTAGCTCAGTTGGCAAGAGCAGCGAGCGAGTGATCTGAACATCCCTGGTTCGATGCTCGGCGCTGCAAATCCACCACCGTGTTCACTAATGGTTGCCGGGGCACGTAAAATAGGTCGTGGCTGCAATGTACTCCAAGTTCTCACATTTACCTCTGGAGGTGCGGGGTCAAGTGTTCCGATCTCGTTACTTGACTCGGTTCAAAATTATAGGACCGGTCATTTAGCCAAGTCGGACTCCGACCCTTGTGGTGCTATTTCAAAGCATTGGTCGCCCCTTTCAGGCCAATAGCCTATTAGGACCTGGTGAATGGAACCTCCAACCAGGGGGCATTAGCAACAACAACATAGACCATTCAAGCGTACAAAAAAATCTTCATCTTTGGCTCGATGGTTTGTACCGCAATTCGTGATAGACGGTGGTTCTTTCCGAAGTATAGATGACTGCATTAGTTAATTTACCGGTAAAAATTCACTGGCAGAAATTCCGCCCTAGGAATTCCTTGCCCTGCAGAGTACTCATCGTACTTACTACTTGCTGAAGAGCCCATAACAAGTGCGGTACTAAGGTCCAAGACTGCTTGGGTACGCCGGAGGTGCGTTTATTTACGTATTCAGTCTATATATATAAAACAGTTCCGTTACTGACTGACTGACTGACTGACAGATAAAGCAGAGACCAAACCGCTGCACCTAAAAGGCTGAAATTTTACATGGCGATTCTTCTTATAGTGAAGGGGTGCACTAAGAAAGATTTTTGAAAAATTCTTCTTAGATTTTTTTAAAATTAAATTTTTAAGCTGTTTTTGTAAAATTCTTTAAATTTTGCATTTAAATTAATAAACTGAGGGTTATAAAATTTATATCACGAGAAAATCCTAAAAATTTCTTTTAAATTAAATCTTTTTCGAATCTTTACCTCCATTTTCTGATTTTTGGAGAATATTTTAAGATTAATTTTTAGAATTTCATTTATCAAATGCTGATTACGTGGTTTCCTTTCTTTTTGTGATACTTTAAACTAATTTTGCGTCACGTGCATAACAACGAAATAAATTTATAAAAAAAAATATTTTTCTTTCTAATGCGGTAGATTATTGGACATTATCAAAAAAAATATTAAAATACGGTAAAAGAAATGTCCCTCAAACTGTACTATATTAACTGTACTATATTCTTTAGTATGTTCTATTAGATTTAATTTGAATATTTTTTTCTACCTTAATTTGTCTATAAAAATATCCGTTACGATTTTTTTGTTTACGATTTATGTTGTTTTATTTTGCATTAATTGCATACATAGACCGTTGTATTTATTATAAATATTTTTTTTTTGGGTTTTTTGGCATTAATTGCATACATTGGCCGTTTTATTTAATTTGAATGTACTCCGTAGCGAAGCACGGATATTCAGCTAGTCTCTCTATATATGAATTTCCATTTTCCGTAATCGGGAAATATTTGGCTAAACGAGACTCACATGCTGATTAGACGAGAATGCAATTTTTATACAACGAAATTTCCTTTTCGATTAATTTGAAATCTTTACTAAACCCCTTAAAAATTTCTAACAAGCCAGTAGATCCTTTATAAATACGGGATTACCATCTCGGGACTTCTCACATTTCTTGCTGGTAAACATTTTGCGATTTTTCTTTACCAATGTTTAGGAATTTGAACGGAATACAAAACATCCAAAATTTATTATATTTGAAATTTCCATTATAATGTTATTTCTTTCGAGAGAGTTCCCCATACTTCCAAGTAATTCATTTTCAAACAATTAATTTTCATTTTTAAAGAAAGACACTATTCATTTTATCTGACTGTTATTTGTTATTTGCTTCGATATTCATTTTGTTTTTGTTAGTTTAAAAACCCATTTTCTCCGAAGGTAAAGGAATTTCTTTGAGCCACCTGATGTATCTTTCTATTGACTAAACATTTAATATTTATTTAGTTTAATTGGGTGTTCATTACACCAGACCGCTGTTTATAAATTTGTTGTTTCATTCGTGACTAGCAGTCTGGTTAAATTTGTTTCGATCTTTCCCATTTTATTAGAGTGCGTTTTCGCAGATTGATTTATTAATGTGTGCGTTTCCTTCATAAACGAAGTTTTGATGTTGCTTCGTTCAATAAAGATACAACTTCATATAATAATAAGGTGATCAATAATGACGTTACGGTGCACGTTATAGCTTGAGAAATAAATTTAGGATTAACAGATATAGCATAGAGAGATTCGGAGACAGAGGGCAAGTGAGTGGGCGAGTGAGAGTGAGGGAGAATGCGGGAGTGTGTGTGAGACAGTGGATGAGAATGTGGGTTTGGTTTGGAGCGCCACGGTCAACTTTTGCTACCCGAGGGCTAATTAGACCTACTGCTTAAAGCCGATTCCGAATGGCTACAAACGTCCATGCCAAGAGTGGGACTCGAATCCACAGACTTTGGTACCGATGTCAGCGCCCTTTCCATTCGGCCATCGTCCGGCCTATGTAAGAATGTGGAAGTGTGTGAGTGAGTGAGATAGATGTGTGTGTGAGAGAGAGATTGGAGTATGCGAGGGAGAGTGTGAGTGGGAGGGAGAATGGGGGAGTGTGAGTGTGTGAGAGAGAGAAAAAGTGTGTGTTAGAGTGGAGTATGTGTGGGAGAGAGTGTGCGATAAGTGTGTGTGTGTGTTAGAGTGGAGTATGTGTGGGAGAGAGTGTGCGATAAGTGTGTGTATGTGAGTGAGAGAGGTGTGTGTGAGTGAGTGAGAGAGAGATTGGAGTATGCGAGGGCGAGTGTGTGAGTGAGAATGGGAGAGTGTGAGTGTGTGTGAGAGAGAAAAAGTGTGTGTTATAGTGGAGTATGTGTGGGAGAGAGTGTGCGATAAGTGTGTGTATGTGAGTGAGAGAGAGATTGGAGTATGCGAGGAAGAGTGTGAGTGTGAGTGAGAATGGGGGAGTGTATGTGAGTGAGTGAGAATGGGAGAATGTGTGTGTGAGTGAGTGAGAGGTGTGTGTGAGAGAGAGATGTGTGTTTGAGTGAAAGAGAAGTGTGTGTCAGAGAGATAGGAGTATGTGAGGGAGAGTGCGAGTGAGAGTGAGAAGGGGGAGTGTGTGTGTGTGTGAGAGAGAGATAGGAGTATGTGAGGGAGACTGTGAGTATGGGGGAGTGTGTGTATGAGAGAGAGAGAAAAAGTGTGTGTTAAAAGTGGAGTATGTGTGCGAGAGAGTGTGAGATAAGTGTGTTTATGTGAGAATGAGTGAGTGTATGTGAGTGAAAATTTGGGAATGTGTGTGTGAGTGAGAGAGGTGGTGTGTGTGAGTGAGAGAGAAGTGTGTGTAAGAGAGAGATATGAGTATGTGAGGGAGAGAGTGTTGTGAGCGAAAAGTGAGTGTGTGTGAGTGAGAGAGGAGTATGTGAGGGAGAGTGAGAGAGGAGTATGTGAGGGAGAGTGAGAGTGAGATTGGGGGAGTGTGTGTGTGAGAGAGAGAGAGAGAGAGAGAGAAAGTGTGTTAGATTGGAGTATGTGTGGGAGAGGGTGAAATAAGTGTGTGTGTGAGTGAGTGAGTGACAATGTGTGAGTGTGTGTGTGTGAGAGAGATGTGTGTGTGTGTGTGTGTGAGTGAGAGAGGAGTGTATGTGAGAGAGATATAGGAGTATGTGAGGGAGAGAGTGTGTCAGTGAGTGTGAGAGAGTGAGAGAGGAGTATGTGAGGGAGAGTGTGAGGGAGAGTGAAAATGGGCTAGTGTGTGTGTGAGAGAGAGAGAGAGAGAGAGAAAGTGTTGTGGAGTATGTGTGGGAGAGAGTGGGAGATAAGTGTATGTGAGAGAGAGAGAGAGAGAGAGAGAGATAATGATGGAGGGAGGGATGGAAGTGAGATAGTGTAAGAGAACGTGAGAGAGATGAGTGGGGGCCAAGGACATGTGTGTGAGAGAGAGAAAGAGAGAGAAAGTGGATAAGTAAGATCATGTCGAAGAACTCAACAAGTTGCTAATTGTTCTAAAATAACATGAAATGCGGTAAACTATAAATATATGTTATGTATATTTCAATGATACGTTTTTGTTTAAAAAATAAAGTGGATATTGCCTTTCTTTAATAGATAAAGTCCACAAGAGTTATGATTCTGTAGCACATTAGAATTGCGGCAACAGTTTGTTTTACCACCGGCGGTTTCTATAGTGACATCTTTAAGATCCAATTTTGTTTACTTCTTGATGACATGGGATGCTACACAGTTATTATTAGATTTCACATATGTTTAATCAAATTCAGAAGTTTTATACAATAGTTTATTTAGTATATTTAAGTTTTCAAGGGAATTTTTTTTTATTTATGCCTTAAAACACATCGCAACCTTATTAATACGTTCACTCTTTTTAATCCCTCTACCAAAAAAAAAAAAAAAAAAAACTTTTCATCCCTAAATAAAAATGTTTCAGAAATATTCTCTGCAACCGGTTTTATTTTTTCTCTCGATTCCGTGTAAACCCAATATTTTACTGGAGAACATATCTTTCGCGTCCGAATTCTTCTCTCAAAAATAATTCCGAAAGTTTATTTTACCGAAGTTCTCAAAAGAAGTTTCTTTTTGAAAAATGTATTCCTTTGATTGGTGAAAGTTTGTAATGAAATCATTATTTCCTTTTTTGGGTTCCACTGCAATTTCGAATGATCCAAGAAGAAATATATATATATATATATATATATATATATATATAAATATATGAAATGAAACATTGTTTTCCGTAAGACTATACACATATCAAAATAAGCCGACTGAAAGTTTTTCTTAGTAAAGAAACTTTATGTACTGTTGGGTTCTAAAATGGTTTTGGGAATTATAAGAAGCTTGGAAATGTTTTAATTGGATTGTTATTAGATTTCATTTCAATTGTTGAACATTTCTACAGACTTTTTGGTGTTTATATATCTAGCCAGAAGGGTTGTTAATTATAATAATTTATTATTGATTAATGTTGATTTTGATCGTGTTTCTAAGTTTCCATTTTGGAGCACAGGTGGCTGACAGGTCGACTAAAATTTTGTCCCACTCCTCTCCGATCAATTACGTCAATAAATCAATTCCTCGCGTGACATTTTAGAGACACGTTTAGAGAATATTGATGAAACATGTCAAAATTTGATTTACTACACTCATACGTATATATATATATATACATATATAATTTTTTAAATCTCACATTAGACTTGTATTGGATATCTACTTTTGTACTCAATTCACCAATAGATATTTAATAAATTTTCGATTCGATCAACCATTATTTAGAACATTATATTAGTTTATATTGTCTAGTGTTAAGTAGTATAAGTTAATTATGTCTAGTGTTCTATAATCCACAACTATTACACTCTAGTACTTGAAGCTATCTATCGGTTATTATTAGAATTAACGGATGGTGCACACAGAAATGATCTTGTCAGAGGCACGCACACATAATGGTGCTGGGCTCGATTTTAAGAGCAAAAAACCTCCCCATATGCGACCAATTCAAGAAAAGATGGACGGTGTCGATAAACAAGTCGTTTGCGGAGCGTTCAATTTTAGGTAATTACAAGCACTTCCGGGGACCAGATGCTCCGACACACTGGCTGACCGGAGGCAGCGGGTGCTTTCCCACGCGTTGGCAGTGTCTTCTAGGATGATCTGGAGTTTTCTGAAAAAGATATATAACGGGAAGAAAGGAGGAGAAGAGAAGAGATAACTATGGACAGATAGCTATGGAGAGATAACTATGGGACGTGCTTCCAGTCTCTATGCTGGACTTTAGACTCTCTCTCGCTCATTTTCAATTTATGATTGCTCTGTTTGAGGACTGATAATGATCAACTGATAATGGAAATGCTGTATCATAGATGCTGTAAATATATATGAATAAACAAGGTATAATTATGTACACATGTAAGGAAAGAGTAGTTTATGTGTCCATGGAAACCATAAACGAGCTACTTCACAAGGCCACTACAGATCTTATCTTTTATTGTAATTTTGTCTATTTTTCTATAATCTACTACTATTAAGCTGCAGTACTTGAACCTGTCTACTGCGTATTAACCGATTATGTATACAAAAATATCCTATAACGTTTAGTAAATTAGTTCTGTCTGTTTTTTATAATCTACTGCTGTTGGGTTGTAGTACCTGATCCTAGCTACTAGCAAATCATGCACCAAGGGAAAAAATTCCTCTCGATTCATAACAAATTAATTCCATCCATTTTACTATTAACTGCGTCCAATTAAGCTATAGTACTTGTACCTTTTACTGCTTACTGTATGATGAATCACTCATGCGTACAAAATAAAATATCCTTTATAGTTAACCATTACTGCCTATTTTTCTTTATGCTACTGTCGTTGGACTGTTGTACCTTAACTTTGCCACTACCTATTGCAAAATTTTTCCAGTCATGCATTAAAATTTAACCCTACATCGTATGATAAATGACTACTGTATATTACTGTATATTCTATTATCTACTTCCTTTACGATGTAGTACTGGAAACCTAACTAGTACCTACTGCAGGAATTAGCCAACCAAACACACAAAACATCAATTACAGTATGCTGATTCCTTCCACTGTGCTATAATTCACTGCCATTAATCTGCAGCACCTGGACCTATCCGTTGCCTGGTATGAATTAAACAATCATGCATGTGAAATAATATCTTGTAATTAGTCCAGTCTATGATATGTCTACTATTCTATAATTTACTGCCGTTAGTCTGCAGTACCTGGATCTATTTTTTGCTTGTTGTGAGAATTATATCATAAAATTTCCCCTTATAACACATTAATTCCCTCTATTGCTTTTAGGCTGTGGTACCTGAAACTATGTACTGTGTGCTGTAAGCAAAGAAAAATATCTCCATGTATCTCTCTATCAAATTCCTTCTATTGATCATGTTATATTTCACTGACATTATGCTATAGTACCAGTGCCTATCTATGGCCTGTTATAAGCAACACCCTGTAATACTTTCGTTTCTCTATAGTACAAACGCCTTTTATCAGCACCACCCTGTAATATTTTTGCACCACTATACTACCAACGCCTATTGCCAGACGATGGCCGAATGGCTAGGGGGCTGGCTTTCGGTACCAGAGTCTGTGGGTTCGAGTCCCACTGTTGGCATGGATGTTTGTAGCCGTTCGGAATCGGCTTTAAGCAGTAGGTCCCGGTCTAATTAGCCCCCGTGTAGCAAAAAATGACCGTAGCGCTCTAAACCAAACCAAAACAATGCCTATTATAAAGAACCACCCTATTATATTTTCATATCACTACATTACTGACACCTATTATTAGCACCACTCTGCAATACTTTCATATGAACATATCACTTTAGTACCAACGCCTATGTATAGCCTATTTATTATAAGCACCACCCGGTAATACTTTCATATAAAACTATCACTATTGTACCAACGCATATGATAATCACCGCCATGTAATACTTCCATACAATACCAACGCCTATGATAATACCAACGCCTATGATAATACCAACCTATGATAATACCGCCTATGATAATATTATAATACCAACTATGATAATATTATAATACCAACGCCTATGATAAGCACCACCCATGAGTATTTTCATATAAAAAATTCTTTACGTCGAACTCCTATCAATGGCCTATTATAAGCACCACCGTGTTATACTTTCACATCACTATGCCGCCAACGTCTGCTCTAAGCACCACCCTATTATACTTCCATATCGAAATATCGCTATAAAAGCTGGGAAGATAAAGGAACAGCAATTTATTTTTAAGCAAAAGAATTTTTTTTTTCTTCTTTGAAGTCGTTATTTTTCAGGGACGACAACCCCCAAACATTTAAGCCTCCAATCCCTCGAGGACCCTGAAATAGAGATTAAATGCGAAATCCACGGCTTTGTATTTCCCCGACTCAAGTGGTGCCATGTATGCAGAGAAACTCAGTGTATACGAATCCGAGGAGGCCTCTCCTCGTCTATGGATTAAAGTTTAGCAGAGGGGGCCTTTCGAAAAGATTTTTCATTTCGCTAAAACTTCCTTTGGCCACGTCCCAAGTATGTCATCCCGAAAGTTTATGTCTGCGTGATTGGAGCCGGCCATTCGTCTCACTTACGATCTTGAACTTGCTGGGAAAAAAAAATTCTGGAAGCAAACCCCCCTCTCTCTCCGATATCGCACACACTCGAGAAAGAAGCCATGAAGAAAGAGAACTGCCATCTCTCTTTCATTTTCTCTCTGAAGACAGAATTGAATTTCGAGGCAAAGATGTGTTTATGTGCGATATATTTGATTTCCCGGGTTTACTTTTTCCGATTCCTCATTTGTTGATAGAGTAAAAGGATGATTGAAACGGTTTTTCTTTTTATCCACTCTGTAAGAAAAGAAATATTTAGTGTGTGTTTTCTAACGAGCAGGGACTGGTGAAATTGGGACAGATTTTTTATTTTAAAGCATAGAGGGTTTTATAACATTATGTTTTCCTGGATCTACTGAATCAGAAATTAACTTTCACGTGGTTTGGAGTCTGCATGATATACAGGGTGGTCATAAAAAAAAACTTTGCCGATATATGGACCTCTATCGGCTGTTCCGTTCAACCGATCGAGATGAGATTTCAGGTATAGTTATTCAGAGGTATGAGCTCGGAATTCTGCGAACGACAATAAAGTGGCGATCACGGTTACGGTTATAGGTACAGAAACTCGAAATTTTCGAATAGCAACGCCCACTTTTTCCCGTCTCAAAATGCTCAGAGCATGAGAAAATCCTAAAGAGCTTTGGAACGGTATATGTATCATAAAAAACGGACGCGTTAGGGCCTGTTCACATAGGAGTCCGTTGAGTTGCGTTAAGGAAAAGATGACATTGAGACGAAAATAAACCAATCATATGCCTCCAAACAATTAGCAATGAAATTTTTAACGCCTATGATTGGTTTATTTTCGTCTCAACGTCATCCTTTCCTTAACGCAACGCAACGGACTCCTATGTGAACAGGCCCTTATGCACGAACAGAAAACAGCTCTGCGAACGGGCAACAAAAACACAATCAGGGCGCACGGAGGAAATTTGCATATGACAGATGCAAGACACCAATCACTGATGACAACACAGGTCGGAAAAAAGAAACCTTTTATTTCGATTACACATTTTCCATATGGATGCCATCACAGGCCGTTCACAGAGCTGTTTTTTGTGCATGCATAACGCGCCCGTTTTTTGTGATACACGTACCGTTTCAACGCTCTTTAAGGTTTTCGCATGCGCTGAGCAATTAGCGATGGGAAAAAGTGGGCGTTGCCATTCGAAAATTTCTAGTTTCTGTACCTATAACCGTAACCGTGAGCCCCACTTTGTTGCCGTTCATAGAATCCCGAGTTCATACCTCTGAATAACTATATCTGAAATCTCATATCGATCGGTTGAACAGAACGGCCTCTAGAGGTCGATATATCGGCAAAGTTTTTTTATGACCACCCTGTATTTTCATCTCGGAAAAATGTTTTTCATCCTGACAAATTTTCACTCGTGTCTAGAAAACCCCGTTAAATACTTAGTACGGCATTAAAAAACAAAACATCACGGCTTCTAATCTTGAAAGTTGTAGGGAATGGATGAATTGTTACGTTCTCCAGATGGCTAAAACAAATTATATGTGTGTAGGCTCCTGGGAACTAGGCAGCCCAATAAGATTCACCCAACCTAGCTTTAACCCGCATGGTTAAAATGCTTCCAATCATTGTCGACTTTTCGACATTTTCGACTCTGCTATCTTATTCAATTTAGAAATGTCGTACACCCACGAAAGAAATGATGTATATTTAAAACCCCATTTTTTTAAACGAATCATTCAAATTTGAAAGTGTTACCGTAAGTTGAGGTTACTTTGCGATGGATTTTAAGTTTTTTTCCTGTGCCAGCCGATCAGTTTTAAAAGCAGCGCAAAACCATCAGTAGCAAAACATTGGAACATCCTTTCCTTACGTAGTAATCTATTGCGCTAACTCGGATCTTTAATTACCAATGAGAAATTAATGTTAAAATATGTCACAATGTTGCCACGCCGTGTGGGGCTACTTTGTGACATCTGTGTTTTCACCTTGAAATCCAAGAGAAAAAATTTTTGACACAAAGTTAGACAGTAAAACGCTTATCCAAAGCTTGGTACACAGTTATACAGGGTGAATCTGAACAAGTGGGCAAAACTTTACAGGGTGATAGAACGTAGCTATTCGAGGAATATTCGTCATAGAATGTATGGTCGGAACGCAAACGGTGAGAAGTTAAAAGGTGGTTTTCCACTCTCGCATTTAAAGAATTAACACAAGATTGAGAGGAGATACTGAAGAAAACATTTTATTAACAAGAATGTAATTGATTTACATGGTCAAAGAAATTGCTCAGAAGAGCTTCCGCTAGCTTTAATGCACGCTTCACACCTGCGGGATAGGGACTGACGCACATTTGCGAAGACACCAGGCATTTCCTGAATATCGCTGGCAACAACGGCGATCCTAGCGACTAGTTCCATATTGGTTTCAATGGGGTACTCGTAGATTAGGCTTTTCATATGTCCCCACAGGAAAAAGTCCAAACACGAGAGATCCGGAGATCTTGGTGGCCAAGCTATGGGACCTCTTCGACCAATCCATCGCCCTGGGAATGTTGCATCTAAATTGTTCCGCACATTCCAAGATGAAGTGTGCAGGCGCACAGTCATGCTGGAACCACATTCACGACCTGATGGGGGTTGGAATCGGACGCAGCAGCTCCGGCAACACCTGTTGTAGGAATGTGTGATATGATTCGCCGTCCAGACGGTGTGGCAGGAGGTATGGGCCAACCAAATGGTCATGGAGGATCCCTGCCCAAAAATTTACTGAAAAACGCAGCTGGAACGAATGAAGACGTGTGGCATGCGGGTACCATTTACAGCGCCACCTAGCACCTCGCTGTTTGCGTTCCGCCCATACTTTCTATGACGAATATTGCTCGTGTAGATGCGTTCTATCACCCCGTAAAGTTTTGCCCACTTGTTCAGATTCACCCTGTATATACCTATTTCAAATATTGGATAGCTTTATCTATATCTTTGACATGAAGAGGCCTCGAGTGCTCTGGGCAGCCATCAGTTCTTTGAGAAGAAGTGGAAATTCGTCTTTCGGCACATCCTGCTCCTTTCAGTAGTTTTTTTCCCATATAGTCAATACTTCTTTTTCTCCAGTTGTATTTTAACGGACGGGAAAATGCAACATCGAGCGGCTGGAGGACGTGAGTTGACTCTGTGGGTTGTTTAGTGACAGCATCAATGTGTCACAAAGAAATCTCGTCACCTTTCGATATTTAGGTTATGTTCTCATATCTCTCGGAAATATCACTACACTAAAGTTATATTGCCCCACAATCTAACCAACATATTGACAATAAATAATTACAAGATAAAAAGAACTTTTTATATACCACGTTTTTAAATTTTCTGTTGAATCATATAAACTTGACAATTCTATGGATTAATGAATACTTTTTAAAAAATTGTTGATGAATTATCCCATCAACTTGAAAGAAAATGAACTTAATTGGAAGTTAACTTGCGCTTAAATTTTCGTTCCCGTCCCGGTCGATAGATGGCTGCACCAGTCTACAAAACAAAATTAACTGAAAATGAATTCAATACTGCTTAAAGATGGCTAAAAGTATTAAAGTAATGCATTGTCATCCTGTTCTGAGCTATTCTAAAGGTTTCAAATGTCTAGATAGTCGGGAAGTTAGTTGAAAATCGATTGCAAGATTTGTACTGGACAAACACATACACAAACAAGAAAGTTAGTTAATAAAAACATGGTAAAAATAATTACGTGTTGTAGTTGGTTGTATAAAGTGTCAGCCTTCAGCACACAAAGTTTCCGAAGTTTGAGTCAATAGCTTGACAACAGGTTTCAACAATATACTGGCCAGCGAAGACAAATGGCGCGCAGAAGCTTCGGACACTGATCACTAGGTGTCTCTGTCGGACAAGCTTTTCGTGCTGTTCTTTCCCTTCCCGGTAACACGGGCACGGCGCAAGATCCGAAATACAAAACAATTACTATGTATAGCAAAGTTACCCCTGCAGTCACAAAGTCTTACGGTACTGATGTTTCTTTTAAAGAATGAAGAATACAGCAAAGTCAAAATGTCTTTCTCAGTGACGTAGTACCGTGAAAGAGAGAAAAACCTTTCTACCCGTCGGAAACATTTTCTCCATAGGTTAACACGGAGATGAGTGAATCCAATGGAGCTCCAAACTAATATGTGCCATTCTTAACATTAAAGGCCTGTTCACATTGCATGCGGTGCGTTGCTTCACATTACTGCATTGACTCCGAGATGGTTGGCATGACCTGTAACAGGTTTCCCGTATCACGTGGTCAATGAAGGGAGCTCTGTTATAGGATTAAAATTTTTAACGCTGACGCTACGTATCTCTCCCGATTCAGTTTGAACAGGATGTAAGTATGTGAAAGTATCTATCTATCTATGTATCTATATCTAGTTCTATTGTCATAGCGTGGCCGAGAACAAGCCAAAATTTCAGATGAGACATTCATTCTTAACCACGAAGAGAGACTTATTTTAAAATATATACACAAGTCTTTATTTAGACCCCCTGCTTATATTACAAATATGTACAAATCACATCGTTACATCTCATCATGATGTAGTGGCTAGCAAAAGTCAAAGTAAGTATACGTCACAGGTCTCTGCCTCAAAAGAGCAACCGCTCGTCCAACAGTCGGCTAAGGTCTCCTCCAAAAGAGCAGCATCACGTTCGGCAATCGGCTAAGATCTCTTTCAAAAGAGCAGCATCACGTTCGGCAGTCGGCTAAGGTTTCTTTCAAAAGAGCAGCATCACGTTCGGCAGTCGGCTAAGGTCTCCTTCTCCTCCGGGAAACAGCCCTTTTTTTACCTTTCTTCTTTTTCAGAAATCTCTCGAACATTCTCGATGATTCTTTTAAAATACCCATCCTCAGGTTCCGTTGTTCCCACGCTCGGTGTTTTCATCGGCGAGGAAATTCGTATCTGGTCAGCCTCGGCCCCAATTATCACCCGACTTCCGCGGCCATGGGGATTCCATTATCGAAGATTGGACTGCTGGTCTTTATTCTATCCCTGCCGAGAGCGCTCCTGAAACAGTTCACAGGCAAGACCACACACAAACACACTATATAAAAATATATGGTACATTTCTTCACGACATCATACTAAGCGTTAAATGAATCGGTTCAACTTCTTTTTTTTTTTTCTGACTCAGTAACGAAGCATCAGATCTGTTTTTTTCTCCGTTAGGTAATGAAATACTTGATTACCTATGCATTTGTTTGTAACAAATGCATAGGTAAAAATATCTGAGATTATTATTGCAAAATAGATGTAATTTGATAATGCCTCCGTAGTATTTGATAGAATGAGGAAGTAAACACTCAATTCTCCGTGATTTTAAGTTCGTACAGTACAATATAAAGCACAAAAATGTGTGTCATTACTAGCAAATAAAGCGTGACAAATTTTCTTCCATGCTCAATTTAAGTTTATGGAAGGGCCCGGGGATCGCTAGTGGCGTCGGCCCGCGTCGGAATTCGGCACCGAAGTTACTCGGTTCGAATCCCGACAAGCGCCACTGAATGTTCCTGCGTCTAAGCCAAGTATGGGCACGTTCAATCTGTAGTCCCTAGGTGGGGTTAGTAGGGGTGGAAAGGGTATCCCTGAGACTCCTCCCTAAACAGGTGTCGCATCTCTTAGCTCTGTAGCTTTCAATGGACCTGGTTAATGATCTGGTGGTCAATCTGTACGTTCAATCTGTAGTCCCTCCGTGGGAGGAGTAACCCAGAGCTAAACAGGAGACGCATCTCTTAGCTCTGCAGCCTTCAATGGACCTGGTTATATGATCAGGAGGCATTAGTAACAACAAGATTAAAAAATGTAATACAGACTTCATAAAAGATAATATTGTTCTTCGTCTTGAAAGATGGCTCAAATGGTTAAGCTTCGATTTCTCAATGGTTAAAACTTGTTATAAATGTTAATACTCTTTACTACATTCATACATTTTTTAATTAAATAATTGCATTATATTTTATTATGTTTAACATTTCTACTCTATAAATGTTTGCTTTTGTTTCGAACCGTTCTTAAAGTCTAAACTAATCTGCTCGGCTATTCTGTTTTGTTGAGAGAGTGATAGGAAATAAAAACAAATCATTTTCTCTATAAAGAAATTCTTAGAACAATTATTATTAGAAAAAGCCGTTTGTAGAAAACGTTAGATTTCCGTCATACATTGTATTTATTTGGGGAAACATATAAACGGTGCTTGATTGAATACGCTACAGAAAAGGTTATCGTCTTTTCCTTTTAACTTACGATAAAGTATTACAAGGAAAAATGGACGTATCATAACACGTATTCCCAAATGCCTCGTCTAACGTAATAAAATCTGATAACACCTCACGGCAACACTATATTGTTGTTTGATATCTCACAAGACATCCGAAACGGCAGAAAGTTTCGCTTTCTGAGGTGAATAAAACGTGATACCAATGTTCACTCTCCTGAAATACCATTCTTAATGTTTATAGATTTTCTCGACAAAGTAACAGGTCGTAGTGAACAATGTTTTCGTTCTCAAATGAAACTGCATTAGTTAGGAAATGTTCGATACGAAATGTATCAATTTGGCAGAATCTCACCGGAGCTTCATTCAATTTGCTACAAATTCGATACGACGAGATTTCGAGTTTTACGCAGTAGCGTGTTACGACGAAAAATGTATGTTTCATAAGTTTTCTACGTGTAAAGTAATAAAGTTTGCTACACTCCCTATAAACAAAATGTTGTTTCCGATGTTCGGAGTTGCCTGGAAAGTTTTGCTTTCTAAGTGGCTAAAACACGGTCTTCACAAGTCTTATAGCATTTTTGAAATTTTAAGTCAATCAGTTTTGCTATCATCTTGTCTTCACATATCTTTCGTTTTTCTTTAGTAAATGAAATAGGTTTAGATATAACACACACTGGTCGATAGATTTCGAGAGATTTTTAAGACTGCTGTGTATAGTTGAATATAAATTAAATTTAGCTTGTATGTGTTTTATAGTTTGTTTGGTAAGGTGCTATTTGAGTAAGAGTGAAGGAAAAGAAAATATTTCAGGTAGTCTTCTCTAAGGAAACTACCGCGGGTTATTAACGTAGGATTACTTATCGTTTGCTTACCTTTTTTTAATTTTAATTTTAATTCATTGTTTTTTTACGCATTTTGGTACTTTTCTGTTTATCTGTTTACTTTTACTGAGTTTGGCAAGCTGCCAAAATTATAACTAGCGACGCACGACAATTTCTTTTCTCTCCGATGGACCGTTATTGAGGAGCGTAATCCTACGTTAAAAGTGTGTACGCTAATAAACTGTTACGATAGTACCATGTAATAAAATCGGATATACATTATCGTGACCTCGTGGTTAATAGCTCGTATCTGGTTTCCATGGACACAAAAACTACTTTATCCTTATTTATATATATATATATATATATATATATATATATATATATATATATATATATATATATATATATATATATATATATATATATATATATATATAATCTTGTTTATTCATATATTTTTACAGCATCTATGATACAACATTTCCATTATCAATTGATCATTATCAATTCTCAATCAGAAAAATCGTCAATGGAAAACCAGAGACAGAGAACCATAACTCAGTTAAATCTAAAGTCCACTATAGAGATGGGAAGCACGTCCCATAGTTATCTCTCCTCATTATCTCCTTGCTTCCCTTTATGTACCCCATCTTTCAGAATATTCGAGATCATTCTAGAAGCTTCCGCCTCGGCGTGGGAAAGCTCCCGCGGCCACCGGTTAGCCAGTGTGTCGGAGCGTCTGGTCCCACTGTGGTGGCTGTAATTAGTTTGCTTTGAACTGTCCGTTAATGACTTGTTTAACGACCACTGTCAAACTTTTCATAAATTGGTCACATCTGTAAAGGCATTTCCCAATTAGCAGTGGGCACAGCACCACCATGTGTGTAAGCCTCTGACTTACATCATAGAGAGTTTTGTATTATTTTGTTGAATGACGTATTATTTTGTTGAATGGGATACCTATGAACGATGACTCCAGATAACAGCGACACAAGTTTGTTTTCTTTACAGTGGTAAAAAGGTCACAAATATAACAAACAGTCACTTAGGACTATGCGCAACTATAGAAGAATAGTTGAAGATTTTATATTTTGTCAAACAGCTCTGGACTGTTGATACTGTAGCGAATGGCTGTAGATATTTCTAAGCATTAGTAAATGCTTTTCATTTCTGATTAATTTATGTTTTAGCTTGTGTTAAATTCCGTTTGATTGTCATAGAGCGCAGGATTCCAACAGATGTCTCTTTGGCAGTATTTTTAAGAATGGTGGTGAACTGGGGGCCAAATCTGGCGATATTTGGAGACATTTTAGAGGTATCTGTAGAACCTGTCCGATGTCAGCTAGGTGGCGTGATCATAGAGTTTTGGAATTTTTCATTTCTAGTACAGTGAAAAATTGTCTCTAAGGGTATATAAACATGCCGAACTCGAATACAAAAATCTTTTCTTTCAATTATTTTTCAGTTGAAGCTTGGCTGCTCTCTGTGAAGTGCAGTTCTGTTGCTGAGTCTGTGCGTCCAATCTGAAGCGTTTTCCCGAATCTGGATGCAGTCCTAAGTGACTCTTCGGGAAATTTTTTTACCTATATAAGACCTTATAGAAAATAAATTTATATCTCCGTAATACGGAGTCGTTATTCCCAAATAGCGTCGGAAGAAACTCTACCATACAATACTGAATTTAATACAATGCAATTTTGTCAGAAGTAAGTCGGCTGCATGTAAAAAAATCCTTTAGGAAGTTTTTTTCCTATCTCACTTATTTAATTATTCGTTCATAAACGTAAATATATATATATATATATATATATATATATAAATTTTTTTTCAGAAAACTCACCGTAATTAAAATTCAACATTATTTTTTAAATACATACCCACTCTACGCAGGTGCACCTCCCGGTTTGTCAATTCGAAAAAAAAAATCGAATTTCCTGTCCATTATTAAACATCCCCTGACTTCCTCTCAATTTTAATCATTTTCCAACCACCCTATCAGACATTTCGAATCTCTGCAACTCTATCCCCCCCCCCCCCCCCCCGAGTTAATAGAATTTTTTGTGATCGTTCCATGGCGGAAGAATTCGCAAGCGACGTGTGTGGCCCATTGAATGTGACAACAAAGACCCTATCAGGCCGGGGTGTTCGAAGGTGTTGCGTAGAAGTTTGGAACGCGAGAAAAAAAACGCAAACATCGTAGTGGGGTTGATACGCTGGCCTGAATGGAGACGTCATTTTGAGCTAATAATGTCACAAAATTGACGACGTTCTGGAGAGAGGAGAAAGGGGGGCCATCTGTTATATAGAGTGTTTGACATCTGGTGACGTCCACGTGTGTGAATTCTTGAAAATTTTGCGGAGGTTAGGACGTTCTCTGCTGCTATAAGAACAGCGTTTGGGATTTCTACAAGGTAGGGGATTCAATATGACTTTTATAGGATATTCCTTTTTGTTTATAAGTAACAGAAACAGGCTTTATATATATATATATATATATATATATATATATATATATATATATATATATATATATATATATATCACGTATCTATATATATATATATATATATATCACGATAGATCGTTCTCCGAATCATCGTTTTCCCGTATGTGTCGTTTATTTCACCTAGTCTCGACTATCATATTTCCATGTTATTTTCCCACATCTCTCGTTATTCGGCATTCATTATTCAGTTCAGTCGGTCCCTTGAAGAACGATAGACCGAGATTCCACTGTATATATATATATATATATATATATATATATATATGCTGAAAATTCTTGGCCAGTCCGGGTTCCGAAAAAAAGTGGTCATTTTGAGGGGTGGCCGCCAAAAAGAGGTTTCTTCCATAGCTGGCTCTCTTGAGTCTTAATCGGTTCTTAGCAAAATTTACCCGTTCAGAGGGGGGAGGCCAGATAGAGAAGTTTCACTGTATGTATATAATATGTGTGTGTATGTGTGTGTTATGCAAAAGAAAACAAAATTTCTTTCATTCCCAAACTTACTAAAGTTCATAACGTGACCTATAAATTATTAATTTTATTCATGCACTTAACGCTTTTCTTAATTTTTTCAAATTTACCCCTTTAGCAAACTCTATGTTGAGATGGTGCGTGAAATATTTTCAGGGACGTGGGAAAACAGAATTTGTGGTTCTAGTGAAGATATTTGATATGTGAATGGGAGGGAAAGAAAGATTGCTGACCTCATGACAATTCTTGCTACAGGAAGGGTCCACTTTCAGAATGTCTGGGTTTGAAAGCGATGTATATAATTTTGTATTTTCACGAGCTTACTTTATTTAAATGCACGTTTTACAAGGCACGTGAAGAGCTTGGTGTATGCGAGACCTTTGTGCTGTGGCTTCTTAAAAATTTAGAATGGTCATCGAGGGACGAATTTTTGTAATTAATGTATGTCTCTCTCTCTCTCTCTCTAGGTAACCAGGGAATTTATTCTCACCAATTTTCGAAATTAGTTACAAAGTTCGTCAACAGATGGCGGTGTTGACTGGGAAAAACTATAAAACAATGTTTTCAAAATAACCACCGTTTGCAGCAACAATGTGAAGCAATCTTAGGACAAAATTCGCAGACGCCCGTGCAAACATTTCAGTTTGAATGTTCTGACAAGCAGCAGAGATGTATTCTTCCAGTTCGGCTGCAGTGTTCGATTTTCTCAGCGAACATTTATGTGATCGTGTCATTGCCCTTGACTACGAGAAGCATATGCAAAGTGGCATGGATTGGCCTCCCTATTCGCTAGATTTGACGCCATGCGATTTTTTCCTTTGGGGGTACTTGAAAGACCAGGTGTATCGTCACAATCCACAAACTGTAGATGAACTGGAACTATACATCTCTGCTGCTTGTCAGAACGTTCAAACTGAAATGTTTGCACGGGCGTCTGCGAATTTTGTCCTCAGACTGCGCCACGTTATTGCTGGAAACGGTGGTTATTTTAAAAACATTGTTTTATAGTTTTCCAGTCAGCAGTGCCATCTGTTGACGAACTTTGTAACTAATTTTGAAAATTGGTGAGAATGAATTCCCTCGTTACCTAAGCAGAATACAGCAAACCGTACATTTCTATCGCCTTTCGTTTTTCTTTAATTGATTTTTCATATCGTCGGTCATTTTGGGGGACACCCGGTATATACAGGGGAACCTCGATCTATCGTTTTTCAAGGAACCGATCGCACTGAACGATAAATGCGGAAAAAGTCTAGATGCAGAAACATAAGAAAGAAATATGATCCTCGGGACTGGATGACATAAACGGCACATACGGGAAACGATGATTCGAGGAATGATCGATCGAGGTTCCACTGTATAAATATATATATATATATATAAAAATTTTAATGACAGGTGCTGGTATAATGAAATAGCTCCACTAAGAGTATACTCCAATACGAGAGTTATTAATAAACATGATTGTTTAATAGAGATAAAAAATATGATATAATTCACTAGCAGCTGGTTGAAAATATGGGTTGCCCACAAGATTTCTCGAAATCGAACCTTCGAGCACGCAGTGATCAGAACGAAAAGTATCCCAATATGGTCTGAAATTCCACATGACATAATATCCACTGTAATCAATTTCTAGCCTTTCATTCTAAACAAATACCGCCGAATGCAGCCATCTCCGAAAAATAATTCACTTACCCAAACTGTCCACCCTCCGAGAGAAATTTTTGACAATCCAATTTCATTAGAGGGAATTTCTTCTCACTCCCCAGGAAGATTAGAGAAGATTACCGGAAAACATTGTGACAGATTTCATAAAACTTTTAGTTTTCTTCCAAAAGTAAGGATTAAATAAGCCAGAGAAGAGTTATGATATATATTTATACACATATATATATTTATATACAGGGTACCTCTTCTAGTCCTTAATGTGTCTTTATTTGAAAGTCTGACGGGGGAGAAAAAATAAATAAAAGTTATTGAGTTCCGGCTAATATTCCCGATCTTTTCCCTATGATGGGGATATTAAGGAAGAAAAGGGGAAATGGAGATCTGTTTGAATAGGGAAAAAAACAAATCTCTCGAGAATATTATCATTTGCAGGAGATGAGAAAATGGCTCGATATTAACAAAGGTAAGTGGCACTTGGTCTGGCAAAATGGACTGCAGCGTCAGCCTGAACGTGCCTCGAACGTTGCTCTTCTCTTTCGACAATAAAACACGCAGTCGTCGTACCAAGGAATATAAATGGCTGAAACAAAAAAAACTTATATCTTTCGGAATTATCGTTTCAAATGTGGCAACAAGGATATATTACATATTTACGCCTTGACGCTGCGTTTATGATGAAAGGACCTTTTTAATGCGTTCGGGATATTTGCCCGAATGAAAAGTGGTGTTTGTTTTGTCCCCGGTAAAAGCTGTTTGATTTGGGCTGCTAAATCAACATCGTTCGACCCCTTTTTGTTTCTTTTAAATATTTGTTCGAGAAAAGTGAAGTGAAGAGAGAGAGAGAGAGGGAAGTATTTTTATTTGCTCTTCACCGCGCCTACACATTCATAACGGGCGAAAATTTGTAAAAGTCTTTTTAAGTTGTTTATAATGGAAGATAAAAACTTAAGATCCTTCTAATTGTGAGGCATGCGGGGATTTTTTGTTTTTTTCTAGGGGGCACGCTGAGATCAAAGTAAATTTCGGAAATGGAAAAATGAATATTTATAGTCGTGTCTAATTGGGGGTTGTTAATGCGCTTAAAGTTAAAAATTAATATTTGCCAGGATGTTCAAAATTTTGCGTTTAATCACTCAATTATTACGGATCGATGGAAATGCAAATTAGTTAACATAAATCAACAAAATTTGCGTCCTCAGGAAGCTGTGGTTGAAAACGGAATCTGGAATAATTAGAACAGGGGTGGTTGATCTGAGGGATATATATATATATATATATATATATATATACAGTCGAACCCTGTTATAGCGAACCCGATATATAACGAACTCACGGATATAACGAACGAAAAATTCATCCCGCCGTCTTCCTATTGTACGCAATTTAATTAGTATTGTATCAGTTTAATGTAATCGATTTTAGTCGATTTAATTCATTAATGATCATTTTTAATAGATTTTACATTTTTTTTACGGTTCGGTACAGCATTTTTCTTAACGGTTTGCATATAGCGAACCACCGGATAAAGCGAACAAAACCTTTGATTCCTTGAAGTTCGTTATAACGGGGTTCGACTGTATATAAATATATATATATATATATATATATATATATATATATATATATATATGTGTGTGTGTGTGTGTGTGTGTGTGTATACCGTGTGTTCCAAATATAATGGTATGGTTTCAAAAGGCTATAACAATGCAACAAATGATGTTGCAGACACGTGTCATACGTTAAATGAAAGAGAAACACTCCAAGTTTATGTGTACGAAAGATTGCGTGCAGACTCCGACAGACTCCGCGACTAGCACCGGAAAATTCCGGAGAATTTCATTTTCCAGTTAGACGGAGCTCCTCCACATTCTGCTAAAATCGTGGGGCAATTTTTAAACGAAACATTTCCTCAGCGATGGGTCGGACGAGAAGGGTGGATTGTCTGCCCCCCACAGTCTCCAAACCTCACCCTCATGGATTTCTATTTTTGGGGTTATGTAAAAACACAAGCGTATTCCATCCATGTCCGAAATCTCGACCATTTAAAAGAAAGGATCATTGAAGCCATTTCGTCTACCCGCCGGATGTTCTCTGCCGTGAATGAGAAGAGACTGAATATCGTCTTGATGTCTGTAGGGCAACTAAGGGAGCACACATCGAAGTCTGATAAACAAATAAGAAACTTGGAGATTTTCTCTTCAATTTGACGTATATTTCATCCCTCTACAATGCTTTGTTCCGAAGTTATTACCATTTAAAACCGCACCATTATTTTTGGGACACACTGAATATCAGTGTGCGTATATATATATATATATATATATATATATATATATATATATATATATATATATATATATATATATATATATATTTATATATATATATATATATATATATATATATATATATATATATATATATATATATATATATATATATATATATATATGCACTGATTTATTATATCTGATATTGTGTTCTGGTTTTGATAACACAGGAATTGACAAGTGTGTGCGCGCTATGAGTGTGCATTTTTCAGTCTGTCCTTCATTACTGTAATCTGATCGATTGTTACCATGGAAAGAGTAAGTTTCGATGTGAAAAAGATTAGTTAGTTATCGGATGTAGAACGACTAGGACCTGTTTTTTCCCTGCTAAGGGATTGTACATTTTGTAAATAGTATTATGTCAGTTGCCAAATATCGTGTAGGGCCCCCACGAACATGCAAAAGTGCTGAAACACGACGTGGCATGGACTCTACTAATGTCTAAAGGTTTCCCGAAGGCAATTCACACCATGAATCCTGCAGGGCAGTCCGCAAATCTATAGGAGTGCGAGGGAGTAGAGTTCTCTTCTGAAAACCACGTTGCAAGGTATCCCAGATATGCACAATAATGTTCATGTCAGGAGATTTAGGTGGACAATGGAAGTGTCGAAAGTCAGAAAGGTGATCCTGGAGACACTCGGTAGCAACTCTCCACGTGTGGGGGGGGGGGGGTCGCACTGCCCTGCTAGAATTGTCCAAGTCTGCAGGAATGCGCAATGGACATGAATGGGTTTAGATGATTGGGCAGGATGCTTATGTACCTGTCACCTGTCAGAGTCTTCTCTAGACGTAGCAGAGGTCCCATATCATGCGAGCTGTACGCGTCCCATACCATCACTCCGATGAGATCCACCGGTACGAGACTCCACCAGCTTGAACAGTCCCGTGTTGACATGTACGGTCCATGAATTCATGATGTTGTTTCCATACCCGCACGCGTCCATCCACCTAATACAATTGGAAACGAAACTCGTCAGACTAGACAACGTGTTTCCAGTCAGCAACAGTCCAATGGAGGTGTTGACGGGCTTAGGTGAGGCGTAAAGCTTTGTGCCGTGCAGTCAACAACGGTACATGAATGGGCCTGCAGCTAAGAAAGCCCATAGCAACGACGGTCCGTTGAACAGTTCGCACGCTGACACTTGTTGATGCCCCAGCATTGAAATCTGCAGCAATCTGAGGAAGTGTTGCACTTGTATCTCAGTTAAGGATTCTCGTCAGTCGTCGACGATCCCATTCTTTCAACGTCTTTCCCGGCCGAACCGCTGTCGGAGATTTGATGTTTTACCGGATACCTGATATTCACGGTACACTCGTGAAATGGTCTTGCGCGAAAATTCAAATTGCACCGCTTCCTCGGAGATGTTATGTCCCATCTCTCGTGCCCCGACTACAACGCCACGTTAAGTCACATAAATCGTGATAACCTGCCATTGTAGCAGCAGGAACCGAGCTAACACACCTGTTGTCTTGTATAGGCGTTGCCGACAGCATTGCGTTACGCTGATTGGTTGCATATCTCCGTTATTTGCATACGTACGCCTGCATGAGTTTTTTTTGGGGGGGGTTCTTCAGTGTATATATACAGTACAAATCGTTTATAAGAACATCCAGGGGACTTTAAAAACTGGTTCTTATAATTGATAGTTTTTATATCCGATAGATGACTTACAACTGCTTGAAATACCAAATTCATTGTCACATAATTTCTATTTACACCTGAAACACGACGTTCAAAAAATGGTTAAAAGTTTCAAGTTCAATCAAGGAAAAACACACTACTCATTTTCATATAAGTATGTTTTTTTGAACTTTTTCAAATACATAGTTCTAAAAACGTTAAAAAGAAAAGTGAATAAAATTATGTAGCTATTATGAATGTACATACATAATGCAATATTTTGTTTTTACATGTTTATTCATTTTCTGAAATATAGTCAGTAATATTTGTTTGTTTAGTTTTTTTGTTTTTTTTTGTAAATAAAAATAATTTTCGGTTATCGCGACAAGTTCTTTGACAGTTTTCTTTTCATCGCATCCTTCACAAAATCATCATTGCAGGCAAAAAATTTATTTAAAGTATTGATTGCTGAAAACATTTCTTTTAAACTCGGACAAGGAAACTCGTTTAAAAGATCTTCTGATCTGGCACTGTCGTCAATATCATCATCTCTGCCAGAAATCTCTGCATTTACGCCTGCAACATTATCTCCATCCGTTACATTCCCATGAGTTGCAAGAGCCAAATCTAAGGCTTCATATTCCTGAAGTGAATCTTGTTCTATTGACAAATCTCGAACCCAGTCTTGAAACGTTTCATCTCTAGCGTCTTGAGTTTTAAAAAAAAATTTAACCCTAAGAAAACCAGGAGGCAGGGAGCAATTTGATTTTTTTTTATTGAAGATTTCATGGTCTTCATAACCTTCTCTTAACGTAGTCCAAACGATTTTAAGGCAGTTATCAGAAACTCCTGGTGGCACGGCAGCCAGGTTGATGGTCGAATGGCTAGGACCTTGGCATTCGGTTCAGATCCTGTGGGTTCGAGTCCCACTGTTGGCATGGCTGTTTGTAGCCGTTCGGAATCGGCTTTAAACTGTTGGTCTCAGTCTAATTATCCCTCGTGTAGTAAAAAGTTGACTGTAGCGCTCCGAACGAAACCAAACCTGGTGGCATGGCCTTCGATTCTCCACTGATTCTCCTGAATTCTCTGGATCCACGAAGTTGAACAAACGAAATAATGTTTTTAAAGACCTTCGCAAATTCATTCGCTTTCGCTTGCTAAATCGGTCCGATTAGGGAAATGTTGGCACTCCTTTGAATCTTAAACCAATACAAAAGGGCTTCTTCTATGTCAAGATGTGGACTTTTTCGAAGTTTCTTAATTTTAGTCCTTTTTTTTTTAGATAAAAACTGGATAAAAAGGTTGAAGAACATGTTCTTATAAGCGATTTATTTTTCCAGAAACAAATTAATTTTAAGTCACTTAAAGTGATATGTTCTTATTAACGATGTTATTATAACCAGATTTGATATCCATCATTACACATGAGAATTGGCCGGGAACTAATAATTCCGTTCTTTTAAGTGATATGTTTTTATAACCGGTGTTCTTATAAACAGTTTTTACTGTATATGAATGAATTTAATGTTTTCCCCTCCATCGTATTCACTGGGTATGATGAGCCGATGAGTTCTCTCAGCAAGGGCGAAACCTCGGTCTAAGGCTGCTGGATTGCTGCAGGTGTGTACTTTTGCTATCGGGGCTCCTCCTACAAGGGCGCTACCATGCACATTGTAATGGATGTTACAAGATTAATTGAAATAATTTTTAAATAATCACGTTTCCTATGTATTTAATATTTGTGCGTAATAAGCCGTTAGGATATGTTAATTTTATTGTTAACCTAAAGATCTTTTTTACCATAATTGAGGGGTTTATTAGTCTTATTTTTTTCCCGTTTATTGTTGACCAGTTAAAACATGAACGATGTCTCTAATAACGTGTCTTTCATGAAGATACAGTTAAAATGAAACAGCGACAGATGGAATGTGCGGAAGATTATACAGAAACAATTAAAACTGGAATTATTAAAACGATAAAATTTATTCCTTGGGATAATTACTAAACTTAAGAAGCATTTTCTTGCACAAAACGATTGCGTAAACATTGCAATCGGTGTAAGAATAATTGTATAAATATTCGAAATCATGCATTTGTTTAGCTATGGTCGATGAATGTCAATATGAATCATAAAGGGAACAATAAACTTCATGTTTTGACACAGGTATTGTGGAAATGAAATATTGCATAGAATGTTCGAAAGCTTACAGTTTTCCTTAATTATCAATGGTTAGTGTAAACATAAATTGATTTTAATTAAAGAGACTTTATGCCTTAATATAGTTACTGTTTAGACGGAATATTGCTAAGATGTAAATTATGTCGACAAATTTATCTTTATGTACGTAAATTATTAGAGAATAACACATAAATTAAACACCCAACTTTGTTTTAATTTTATTAGTATGCGTGTGTTTAGATTACATAAAGTTATGAATTAGTTTAAAACGTGGTTTTATAAGGTTAATTGGTTTTATTGATAAAATATGGACTTGATTAATGCTTTAAATAACGATATAGTGTATTACAAAGAATCTACAACTATAGACAAACGTTCTTTATTGAACTTAATCTACTGTATTCGATAATTCCTGATAGAAAAACAATAAAAACTTTTTTTAATGTTATATTTATGAAAATTTCTTGCTTTTGCAATGACACCTCAAAATTTCTTCAGTATAGTTAAACTAAAATAATTAAGACATATATAGATATTTCAGATATACATAGTCAGACATAAAAATAAGCATTCACGTGTTCATATTCTAACGATTTTTTAGATGTTTGTTCCATGCAAATTAGATTTTGACGGTTGAACGAGAAACTCCCAGTGGATTGAACACATACTAGTGGTTAGATACGTTGGCAACATTACCTTGGCTACGTCGGCGAATCAATTGAGTGCCAGTGTAAATATCGGCTGGCGTCATTCAAGACGTAGTATTGCGTAGAAACTTATATGATACTATTTCCTCAACCCATAAATACAAGAGAACTCGCTTAGTTAAATTCAGAATTTATTTTTCATTGGTGAATTGCTGTTTGCGTTTAAGTGTCTATGTGCATTGGCGACTCCATCTTGACGATTTTGACAATTTTGGCGACCGAAATCGTTAAATTTAGCGCTGGTTCCGGTATCGGCAGGCGTGGTTGAAGACCTTCCAGAAATAGTCATTTGTGGAAAGAATAGAAACTTGTAGCTCCATCCCCCTAACCTTTAAAGGCAGGACGACCGGTCTAGTTTGATTCAGAATTGATCTTAGTCTGTTCAACGGTTTATCGAATAACTTTCTAACCGGCTATTTAGTTAGTAGTTAGTAATTTGTATAGGAAAATTTTAGTTGCTTAATCGCATTTTTCTTTGTGCAGTATCAGTTTTCTTGAAGAATATTATAAGTTAGCTGTAACAGTTGAAAAAAAAAATATTTCGAATTATTTTTGCAGTGAAACGCCTCGAGCCGCTGTTGCATCGAGCGAGGCGAAAAGGTGAAAACGCTTCCCTGAGTAAGGTCCTGTTCACATAGGAGTTCGTTGCGTTGCGTTAATTAAATGATGACGTTGAGACGAAAATAAACCAATCATAGGCCTCCAAACGATTAGCAATGAAATTTTTAACGCCTATGATTGGTTTATTTTAGTCTCAACGTCATCTTTCCCTTAACGCTACGCAACGGACTCCTATGTGAACAGGCCCTAAGAAACCGAGAGGGGGGAGGGAACGTTCAAACCATCTTTATTTTTGGTTTGTTTTTGATAGCAATTAACGAAATTTGTGGTGATCCCATGATCACACTTCACGTGTCGTGCTCATAAAATGTATTTCACTCTGATGCGAGTATTCGTGAGCTCCAGATCTCATTGACGAAGTTTGCGAAGTTAATGACGTCATATTTTTTTGTCTTCAGTTTTGCTCATAATGACGATTAAATTAACCTATAATGGCACTTTCACCATGCTTCAATATTCTTTCAATTGGCATCGTATTTGAATTGTACTAGTTGTTATTCAGCTCCTGATGCCAAATATGTCTCGTCGAATTCTTTATTTATATGTGTCTCAATCGGAAGTCATAATCAATAGGGCTGTTCAAAACTCGCGTTGGTGTGTAACATATAACATCCAAAACGAACTGCGACCAGAATATTTTTACCATGTTTTTATTAACTCGTTTTCTTGTTTGTTTGTTTGTGTGTGTGTTTGTCCAGTACAAATCTTGCAATCGATTTTTAACTAACATCCCGACTAGCTAGATATTTAAAACTTTTAGAATAGCTCATAACACGATGACAATGCATTATTTTAATACTTTTATCCATCTTTAAGCAGGATTGAATTCCTTTTCAGTCAATTTTGTTTTGAAGAATGGTGTAGCCATCTATCGGCCGGGACGGGAACGAAAAGTCAAACGCAACTTAACTTCCAACTCTCGAGATAAACGATCGATTACGCATTTGATCATTTTCTTTCAAGTTGATGGGATTATTCTTAAAAAATTTTTTTTTAAAGGATTTATTAATAGATAGAATTGTCAAGTTTATATGATTCAACAGAAAATTTAAAAACATGGTATATAAAAAGTTCTTTTTATGTTGTAATTATTGTGTATTATTCCCACAGAGTAAATATTAGGTTGATTAATCAATTGTTTAAAATAGAAAGGACAAGCTAAAAATGAAAAGTATCGGTCGTCGAACATGAGCTGGCGAACTGGAAACAGTTTCTCGCCAACCGTGCCAAGCCGTCGCCCCAAGCGAGAAATGATCTCCGTGGGCTAGCACCGAAGTGATCACTCCGCCACTCCAAAATGTGCCTATTGAGTGCTTTCGCGGTGTACTATGGATATCATATGTCCTCCAACGCGCGAGATTTGCACTCTCAGTTTATTTCTAATAGCGCATATAGATTGGTGCAGAGTTCTCTGCCTACAGACCCCCGACTCCTGTCATCACATTAGTCACGGTAACATTAGACACGGTATTTAGAACCACCCCCATTCCCGCCCCCAAGGTTTCTCTGATCTGGTGTCTCCCCCGACCCCGCTCGACACCATTTGACCTGCTGACCCCCCGCCCTTTCTTTGATGGACCGCCAGAGGAGGCGATCCACGCATAGTACAGAGTACAGAGTGAACATAAATCACTGGATTCCCCAAGGCACAGGCAGAGAAATCTGCACCAATGTATATGCACCATAATACATTACAACGCGGCTCAGCGCAAACCCATCTCAGATCTACAAGAGGGAACAAATTTAAATATATTCAGAAAATGTTTGCAACTAAAGGCATAACTCTTTCATCTCGACAGTCTGTTCGATGATGAACTGCTGAATCCACACGTTGCGATAATCGTTTTTCTCCCATTCTCTGCCACTGTAAATATTTGCTCGGAAAAGCGAAGCGGGTACTTTGAAAAATGAAATGGATCGGGTTGTTTGTTCTTGGAAATATTTCTTAATGTGTTAGTGCCGAGGAAATTTGAATACGCAAAATGGACGTCAAATCCTCAAAGTTGTTTATTGGGAGAAAAATCTATTTAAATTTAACCCTTCAGCGGGCGCGCCCGTGTACAAAGTGCAACATTTTCGTAATTTTGAATGGTTTATTTTTACATGTAAGCTTTGAATGTTCTAAGCAGTTTCTATTTATAGCTACACCCTTTCTAATGCAGATCTGATTTTCTTACCCTCGTATTCCTTTCCATTCATTGTAAGTCATGGTTTAACCGTGATAAACCAGCTATTATACTCAATTACAATACGACAAAAGAAGGAGTTGATGGAGTCGATCCAATGTGCAGCTATTACACGATATCTCGCATATCACGAAGATGGACAATCTCTTTGTTTTTTAGGTTTTTCGACATAACAGGAATCCATTCGCAGGTTGTCCTTAGATCCAATAAACCGGACAGTTTTGAAATAAGGCTATTGTATCTGAATTCTTTGGCCTTTAATTATAAATATATCTCAATATTATCAACATTTTATATCTTGTCATAAAACTCAGAATTGTTATTTTCAATTTGAAAAGAAAAAGTTTGTTACAAAAGGAATAATCAAGATTGAAAGAGACGTTGCACTTTCTGCCACGTGCGTCTGCTGGTGTTCCAAAAATTGGCTCGCCCGCTGAAGGGTTAACTCATTTAATTTTGAAATGTGAATTTCTCGGCTTTTTTAGATCAAAGTAAACCCATTTGTATAAATGTACTAGCTGAAAACTCGCACTTCGCTACGGAGTACCTTCAAATTAAATACAATGGTCAATGTATGCAATTAATGCCAAAAAATATAAATATATATATATTTATAATAAATACGACGATCAATGTATACAACTGATGTAAAAAAAACATATTTATAAAAAAAATCGTAAGGGATATTTTTATAGACAAAATAATGTCCAATCGTCTGCCGCATTAGCAGGAAAAAAATAGTTTTGTGTCTATTTAGTTTTTATGCACGTGACGATAAATTTATTTAAAGTACCAGAAAAAGAAATCACGTGATCAGCATTTAATAAATTAAATTCTAAAAAATTAATCTTTAAAAATTCCCCAAAAATCAGAAAAGGGAGGTAAAGATTCCGAAAGGATCTCATCTTGAAGGAATTTTTAGGATCTTTCTCGTGATATAAATTTTATAACCCTCAAATTATTATTTTAAATGCAAACTTAAAAAAAGTTACAAAACAGCTTAAAAATTTAATTCTAAAAAATCCAAGAAGAATTTTTCAAAAATCTTCCTTAGTGCACCCCTACACTATAAGAAGAATCGCCATGCAAAATTTCAGCCCTTTAGGTCCAGCGGTTTGGTCTGTGCGTTGTATGTCAGTCAGTGAATGAGTCAGTTACGGAACTGTTTTATAAATAGAGATAACTATACGTGCTTCAATAAGTTCTAATACACGTGATGTTGTTAATATTTGATTGCATTTATAAGAAAATTTCTTAGTTGCTCACAATTTCCATGAGTGCTTTGTTGGAAAACCTTTTTCTGCAATGACAGTCTGACAATGACATCCCATGGAGTGAACCAATGATTTTAGTTCGTCAGAGTGTTATAATAGGATGCCATGATTGTATAATTGCCATTAGTTGTACTTTATACTGAGGTTGCCTCTGACTAAGAGTCATCTTCAATCGGCTCTATAGGCTTTCGATCGGATTTAGGTCAAGATCTGGCCATTCTAGCAACGCATTATCATTTTTCTGATATCACTTTTTTGCACTGAGTAGAACATAGACATCGCACGGTGCAGAGTCCAGCTGAAGTGTGAAAATGTCATTATC
>OU015502.1:44563377-44575877 GCA_907164885.2 Dolomedes plantarius | reverse complement strand
GCTACAAAATTGAAGTGGCAAACAACTTGAACTGAGTTTTTCTCAGAATTATGTTTTTAGCACAAATCTTTACCGTTATCATGATATTTCACACAATAATACATATAATTTGATAAAATTTTCGGGAAATGTTTTAGATGCTATTGTTAATGAAATGACATTGAATAATTGATGCATAATAATAAATAGTTTTTGTTTGGGCAGCAGCCTATGCCGAAATTTTGTGGGGGGGGGGGGGGGTTACTATGAAAAAGTAGTTTTGAGCAATCAGTGCAGAGCTTGAACCTATTTAAGTAATATATGTAATCAGAAAAAATGGGGGGGGGGGGTTAACCCCCATCAACCCCTCCCCTGCATACGCCACTGTGTTTGGAGCTGTTTTTATAAGGATAGGAATGATGAATCGGGGGATATTTTCATATTGCAACATTTTTGTATTTTAAAATTTCTCTTAGATTGTGGGTCATTTAAGATAACTGTCATATGTGTCGCATTTTAGCTAATTTTCATTGAAAATTACTTCAAATTGAAAAATTTATAAAAAAGTATGGTATTTACTGGCAAGTTTTTGTTTATTTTTTAATTTTCAAGTGCTATTTTACCATAAAAAACAAAAAAATCTTTAAAAAATGATTTTTTAAAAAAATTGGCTCCAAATGTAGGCAGTCACCTTAAAACAATATTTCAGGTGATTATAAGGGGACATTTTATTATTTTGTTTTGTGCCACTTTCTCGAATTATATTACTTTATTTTTCAGATCTAATAAAAAAAGTATTAAAAAATTTCACCTTCAAATTAGAAAACAATTTAAAATTAACAAATGAGACAGCAAACATTCAAGTAAATTTCAATGTTCTAAATTGCAACACATCAGGTTGCAAAACAGTATATTATTTTCTAATATTCACGTTTTTACATGTACTATCTACGGTATGTACTGTATAGTAGTGTGCTTTTCAGAGCGAATACCTAACATAACGGCAAAATTTTCTTAAATTTTTAAAAGTCTGTAATTTTCCGATACCTTTCACGTTTTCATAGCGTTTCAATTAAATTCATAACAAGTATTCATTTTATATATTCGGGACATGAAAATGTAAACATGAAGTTAGTCATTCATTCATCTTTTTTTTTTTTTTATATATATATATATATTTATATTTTAACCATACTAGCCACTGCGTGACCAGCATGGTCACTTTTAGTTTTAAATTTCCTTTTGCAAAACAACGCAACTGAAAGTGACATATGTAAGGAATGTTACAATTACCTGTCATCATAAATATATGTTGTTAAGGGGTATTCTCTATTAAGCTGATTCTAAAACATCGTGATCAAAAAATGTGAATTTCTATTACCTTAGAACAGAGTTAAAGATAAGACTGAAAAAGCCCACATCAATGATTTTAAAAATTACATCTCTCTTTGTATGTACTATTTTTCAAAATTAAGATATCTATACTTTATCATTACAACAAATAAGAAATTGCAGGGGGAAAATTTGAAATATAGTGTTGATTACATCACTCTCTGTATGCATTACTGTTAACAATTCAGATATCTACACTTAATCATATTAAATAATAAATTGCTGGGAAAATTTCTTCATTTATAAAATGGAGCAAAAATTCAGCAATTTTTCAAAATTAAGATATCTACACTTTACCATTACAAGAAATAAGAAATTGTTGGGGGGAAATTTTAAATACAGTGTTGATTACATCACTCTCTGTATGTATTACTGGTCACAATTCAGATATCTACACTTAATCATATTAAATAATAAATTCTTGGGAAAATTTCCTCACTTATAAAATGGAGCAAAAATTCAGCAAGTACTTAAAATACAGTGTGGATTTCAACTATGATATTCATAAAACTCCTTGATATACAGATTTGAGTATTTCAAAAGTAGGAGATACTAAAGCGACAGAATCAAAAGAATGGATTCTAGATAAACCTACATACAACTGTCCATGGTTAAACACTGGATTTGATAGGTCTAAACATGTATTGTCAAAAGATCAGCGGTTGTAACTTATGCGGCCACTACACACATGCGGTTTTAAATTGCGGACAGCCGCTGTTTACATCCGGTAGTTGCAGCCGTTGCCATTCGAAGTGTAGAAATATCGTAGATTTTTGTGCCGCATACCTACGCGTTTTATATATAGGGATTATTTTAACCAGATATTACAATAATATCAAATTTTGTATTTTCGGAAAGTTGCAAACTCGGTGCATGGATAGTGGTATGTTCAAAAATGTCTGTACGGTAGCTTGCGTTTCAAAGCGAATACATAATATAACCGCAAAATATTCTTACATTTTTTTTAAGTGTTTTATTGAATATTTCTAAATTACCAGCACGCGTGGCTTTCATATGAATTTCTAATATTTTAATAAGGTTATGAACCCTTTTTTTTATTGGAATGTTTACTTAATAACCGTCAAGTTTTGACGGGTACCATCTAGTATATATATATATATATATATATATATATATATATATATATATATATATACAGTGTGTCCAGCGAAGGAGTCCCTGTTTTCAAAATTAAAAATCTTCAAGACAAAGATCTGTAGAAGAATGCAACAAACGGTATGGTTATCGTGAAAACAGTAAGAATTTTTTACACTAATTTTCGAAATAGTTACAGAAGCTGCTAACAGATGGCACCGTTAGCCAAATTTTATTGGCGCACGCATGGATTTTCCTCCATATTTGCCGGACCTGAGTCTCTGTGACTATTTTTTTTGTGGGGCATATTAAAATATACTGTCTACAGGAACCATTCCACAACGCTGGACGAGCTTCAATAGGCGATCTGTGTGGCAGCAGAATCGATTTCTGTTGAGACACTAGAGGGTGTGAGATGGCAAATTTTATTGTTTGTCTGCGCCACCTCCGTATGGCGAATGGTGGACATTTTGAAAAGATTGTGACGTAGTGATTGTAAAGATTGCTTGCAAAGACTACGAGTTTATTTATTCATGCTGATACGAGTTGTAGAGCACCATCTGGTGGCAGCTCTTGTAAATATTTCGAAAATTAGTGTATAAAATTCTTAGAGCTTTCACCGTTTGTTGCATTCTTCTACAGATCTTTGTTTTCGAGATTTTTAATTTTGAAAGCAGGGACCCTTTCACTGGTCACACTATATATATATATATATATATATATATATATATATATATATATATATATATATATATATATATATATATATATATATATATATATATATATATATATATATATATATATATATGTCAGAACCGGGAGTAGGGACAAGTTTGAAAGTGTCGGCCAGGGGTAACTCAAAAAACTAAACGTTAATTTACCGACAATAATTTATTTAAAGTTAGAAATGTCGGCACATCACATTGAAACACAATATGACAGAAAATAATCTCTGGAACACTGATTGGTTCTAGCTTTGGTATACGACCCGCTATGTCCGCATACGCCAGCTTCCACTCGTCGAATGTCCAGATGCGTAGACGTTCACTATGGCGCTGGCTACAGCGCCCTCTGGTGGATTTTCCTCCCTACACACACACACACACACACACACACACACACACACACACACACATATATATATATATGTTGTGTGTGTGTGTGAAGGATGCTCTAGCAATACAGAATATTGCCAACGGAAGAATTCGATTTGGCTATTGCACAAGAAGTAATGGAGCCGGACACAGAAGATAATTTTGATGCACTATACAAAATGCAATTTTGATGCTTTATACATTTCATTGCATTATACAAAAGAACGAGTAATAAAACAAAAAATATTATTAGCTAAGGCGATTAAAAGCATAAAGCCGGCATCCACAGAAAGTGGACAAGTGTTTTCCATGGCATCTAATTTCTGAAAAAAAAAGTACGATCACGACCATCAGATGATTCATTACACGCATTGGTATTTTTCAAGTTCCATTATGGGATTGTGGCGGCCCAGTGGTACAGCGCGCTGGTATTCGGTTCTGAGGGTGCTTGGATCGAATCCTGGCGTCGCACCACGAAAAATGCCTCCGTTCGTGTCATCCCTTCATAGGGGGCAATGCTGTCCGCCTATATGGTGCCCCCATAATAAAATGGGCAGTAAAATTGTGGCGTGGTATAGGCGAATGTTTGACGACAAGTGTCTCCGCATTGGGGGAAAATATTAATTACTGCCCTCTTTTATTTTTCTTTAAATAAATTTATTTTATTTGAATTCAAAAACATGTCATAAAATTTTTACATCAACGACCTGTTTTATTTATTTATTTATTTATTTATTTTTTTACCTGGAAACCCCGAATAACCGTAAAAACGGCGATTTTCAGAAAATTAGAAACCAGGTTTTAGAATTTTCGGGTTTTCAGAAACCCTACTTCCATGGGGGGGGGAAAAAAACGGTCGACCCAAGTTACTTTAAATTATCCGGCAACTAACTTAAATGATTAGAATTTCTCCGCCATCGACTCAGTGGCGATGGGGAAAGGCCACAGTTCATTTCTGCGCGCATAATCTAGGGGATGGTGCCTCCTCGCTTTATCTGAATCTGCAAACTAACAGGATAATGCCAAGATGTGGTCACGTGATAGCATTATAGCCGGCTCGCGTGGCACATAGGCCGTTAATCTGGGACTGCAGGCGGCGGAGTTCATAATTAAAGTCTGCAGCAGGTGTTTCGAGCCGAGCCGCCTAACTGTTATTGGATTCTCAAAGCAGCTTTAACCACGTTCGATGTTGATTCAGCTCACTTCGCTGCCTCTGTTAATCTCGGATATTCGATTAAGAGGATCTTCGCTCTTAAAGGCCTTGTTGTCATGTTTGAGGGGTATTTTAATAAATGTATACATCTTAAGCAAAAAAAAAAAAAATGCAATCGTGATTGCTTGTAACGTAAAAAGGAACATTTTCATACTCCAAGTTAACGTATATATTCCACTTGGAGCGGAAAATAACCATAATTTAGATGCCAAATAATATATAAAGTCAAATAATAATATATATATAAAGTTTATAATTGCCAAATCTTATAAACTTCATTAGCAGAATCTAAATTATTTTTTAAAATATTTAGAATTTGAATTGTACCCCATGACGACAAAATGCATAAAACCTGCCAAAAGGACGGTTCATAAAGCATAAATATCGATCCAGCACGCCACAGATCTACATATTTGCTTTTTGTACCAAGAGAACAAAATTCGCCAATAAAGCAATGCCAAACCTGACTAATTTTTCGGGAAAATTAAAAACAATTATTTTTTGGTGACCCTATTGAGATTTACAAATAACTTTCAATAGAGTATCAAAACTATTTGACCTTTTAATGGTTCCTTATGAGTTACAGCCAAAATGCTGTAAAAAAGCGATAACATGTCAAGTCTGATAAACTTTTGCCTGCAAAACTACTGCCATTTCTGCAACCGTATTATCAATGGAACTCATTTTAATTGAATCTTTCAATTGTTTAATTGTACCCGTAAGTGATACAATCAAAATTTGCCAAAGTATGGATGACATGCCAAATCTGATTGACTTTCCTGGCAAACTCAAAACAACTTTTTTTTTTTTTGGCGACCCGGAAATGAAAACTATTTGGCATTTTAATGATACCCGATGAGTTTTACAGTCACAATGCGATAAAAAGGCGATAACACCCCAGATCAGATAAACTCCTGAAAGGAATTAACTGTTATTTCTGCAAGCGTATCGGTGAATTAATCTCATTTTAATCGAATCTTTCGGTTATTTGACACTGAATTAAAAATAGTTATCGTGAGTGACACAATCCAAATGTGCCAAATAAGCAATAATGCGACAATTTTGGCTCATTTTTTTCTGATAGTACTGAAAGTGATTTAAGGGGACTCACAACCCTTAAATCTTTAAAACATTCGATTTTTTGAAAAATATATATGTTAAAGCCTGATCATTTCTGAACAAAATAAAGCAAACCGCATGAAAATATTCCACTTAGTTCCGGAGATATTGATATTCTAAATATTTAATTACTTATCAAGTTTATGGCAAGAAAAATTTTAGACTCATTTTTCTCAAAATGTAATTTTGCATCATTCAGCAACTGATATCTCAAAAACTATGAAACATAATTCAATGAAATTTTAATCACTGCATAACCATGTTATTTTACTGCGAGTGTACTAGAATTATTGCGATCACTGCCCATTTTGTTATTTTTTCAGGGGGAAATTAATGCAAAAATTTAAGGAAATTTTAAGTATATATTGAGCAGTTTTAAAAAAATTGAAAAAATATTTTAATGTTGAATGTTTTATGTTCAATTGTATTTTGAATTATCTGTTTTAAATATAAAACAGGAATTATACATTTAAGTGTAAAATTAATTTCATAGTTCTGCGCGCAAGCCAGTATACAATAAAAATGCTTAAAAAAACAAGGTAAATCTAAAGCATTTTTTTAAAAAAATTATTTAAAATTATTGTGAGAGTGGAAAATTTGTTTATTAAAATAAATATATCAATTTATCATATACATAAAATTTAGAAAAATTGGGAGTAAATTGAAATAATTACAAAGAGTCAAAGAGTATGAAAATATGCCTTATTTCCTCGACTTAAGAGTCGTGAGTCCCCTTAATATCTACAACTGTCCCGAGATAATATTTCATTTTAGAATGTTATAAACTTCTAACGACAAGTAACTGTTATGATTAGCAGTTTTAGAATCCCAAAACATTGGCCTTTGAAAGAGAGCCAGACCAGATACCTTCACCTTCACCTTCTGTTTTAAAACTTTTTTCTACGCCCCGGTTTCTTCGTCTTTTACACCCTATCCAAATATTTTTGCTCGCCCAACCGGGACACCGAACAAACTGTGCAACTTCTCAAATGATTTTCCCGAAATCCTTCTGGCAACGGTACCGCTAACAACTCCTCTTTATTTTTTGTTTTTTTCTCACTTCCTTTGTCTTTTCCATGTCTGAATACAGAGAGAAAAAGAAGGGGGGGGGAGAGAAATCCTAAAAATCCTTTCTTCTTTTCACTTCGTTTCTTTTGTTACGCCACCTGGCGCGAAGTATTGTCGATTTTTTTTCCTTCCTCCCTCGCGCTAAAGCCCCGTTAAATCCGGGGCCTAAATTAAAAGGAGGCTTCAGTTAACACCGAGACAAATCGTGGCAGACAGCCGGGATAGAATTCGCGGAAAAAAATAAATAAGTCTCGATTTTGTTTTTCTTATGTCTGAGAAATGAGTTTTAAGGCATCTTGTAGGTCCTTTAAGAATAGCCGTACTACGTCAGCGGTTTTTTTTTTTTGATTCCCTGCTATTTACCAATGTTATAAAAATTATAGGGAAATAATGTACTAAAGTAATTTAAAACGAGCGTGCAGGTAACATTAGACCCACGTTTCACCGCTGTTAGTGGAAAGCGATGAGGTCAGGTCAGGTATATTATGTTGTCGGAGTGCCAGGGTTTCGAAGACTTTACCTCCAGTAAGAAAATTAATTCATCAATATATATGTGCTCATCTAGTAATAAAAATACAAGAAATAGGCCCTCATCAAGTAAAAATAATTTTAAAATAAAATAAAAAGTTAAAGTTTAAAAATAAAGGAAATTGGATAAAAATTCACCGCAGGGATTCGAACCGGGTCCAAATGATTACGAAGCGTGCGCTCTACCAATGGGATATTGTTATCACAGTTATTTTAGGAGTAAGCGATGAGTGCTCCGGAGGGTAATTTCTAATGCATAATTTCGCTCAATTTTTACTGGTGATTAATAAGGTGCACTCATCCCGTCCATTTCGAAAAAGACCGTCGTTCATCACGAATTGTGGTAGAAAATTGAGAGCGCAAGATGACAAAATGTGTAAAGCGTGCCAAAGAGGCGTAGCTTGCAGCAAAATTATACTTCTCAAGCTTATGGGCAGCCTCGGACCTAAGTTTCGCCTTTGGTGTGGGCCCCTCAGCAAGGAATAACCAATACAAGTGCACTGGAGGGTAATTTCTAACGCATAATTTAGCTCAGTTTTTACTGGTGTTAAACACTGTGCAGTCATCCTGTCAACTTCGGAAAGAACCATCGTTTATTGCGAATTGTGGTACAAAATGTGACCATAAGAAGATGAATACAGTAAATGCATAAAACGTGCCAAACAGGCTGATCTTAAAGTAAAAATATACTTCTCTAGCTTATAGGCAGCCTTGTACCCAAGTTCCGCCCTTGTTGGGGGTTCCTCAAAAAGGCTGGGGGTTCCTCAAACTGGATGGAAAGGAAATGAAAATGAGGAATTTCTCTATTTTAACCGGTAACTGACCAACTGCAGTCATTCAGCTCTCTTCGGAAAGAACGATGGTTTATCCAGAATGGTGGTACAAAACTGAGAGTAGAGGAAGGTGATTAAATGCATAGAGCGTGCCAAAGAGACACAGCTTTAAGAAAAGAATATTCACCTTCCCCTTCTACGTAGCCTCGTATCTAAGTTTCACACTTCTACCGACTTGCTTGATAAAAAGGAATTCTAAATCCGGGATTTCTAAATTTTTATTGGTAACTGACCAAGTGCAGTCAACCAGCCCACCTCAGAAAGAACCGTTCAATCGTCATTGGTAGTACAAAATTGAGAGCGTAAGAAGATATCAAAATGCATAAAACGTGTCACAGAGGCGGAGTTTAAATAATTAAGTCTAAATTAATTGAGTCAGAGCCTACCTGACTCAATTAATTTAGAATTACCTGAGGAATCTGTTTCTCGTTAGATTCGTCCATAATCGAGAGAAAAATTTTGCTTTCATGGCAACTTTATTTTCCCATTGATAACACGACTTTTTGTTATGTATAAAGTCGATTTTAGTCGTTGAAAAGTTAGTGATCCCTGCGATATGTTTTGTATGTTTATCATTTTTTCACAAATATTAGTATTCTAGGTTTAAGAAGCTCTGATAACGCATGCTATTTACAGGTAAAAAATGTTAAACGAAGCAATTTACAGGCAGTCGAAATCAAGGTTGTTTTCGCCTGACATATGTAGTATATCTATGCATGTATGTATATATATATATATATATATATATATATATATATGACGTGGTTTGAAGAACCACATCCATTCTATACGATAAAATCCAGTCTGCAGCGTTGTGGTAAGGCACTTCAATACTTAAGAAATACACCATAATCATTTTCCATAAGTTTATTACTTCAGTTCAAGGTGAAGCCACTCTCCACTTTAATATAGAGCCTGGCGCTCGCCATCTCGAAACACGGAACCCTTCTCGGCGTGTCCGTCATAATCGATTGCATTCCCCGGTCTGCTTATTCTTTAACCGCTACATCGAAATAACGAGCTCTAACCACATCTAGATTGTTCGAGTACAAATTAAGCTGAGCTCACTAATTTCCAACGTAGTCCTTTCCCGCCAATTTCTTCAAGGTTGCTCAGTTCTATAAATAGCTTCTCGCGGAGTTCCCGATTTGACTCTCTTGTTTGTTGAGCATACATCTATGAAATGTGAATAATAGTGACATTTGACACCTTAAAAATCAGATCTGCTCTGAAAACCCCTTTTAAATTCATTTAATTATTCTACCCTTTCTAAAAAATCATATATATATATATATATATATATATATATATATATATATATATATATATATATATATATATATATATATATATATATATATATATATATATATATATATATAATGCATAAATACGTACATGTATGGGTGGCGCCCCCTATCGCTTAAGGTGCCTTCCAAAATATCTGTGCCTTTCAGCGTCCCTAGGAAATCTCAGCGGGCGAGAAAGAGAGTGCCTAATAGCACACATTTTAGGATACGTCAGCGCCGTCATTTATTTGAGAGGGTTCTTTTAAACTTTGGCTTCTTTTTTTTCCGGCCAACTGACTCTGGAAACATCTAAAGTCGATTCTCATGAGTGGAGACCAGAGCTCCGGAGCATTTATTCCTGGGGGCGAAACGAAAAAATAAAAAAGTAAATAGACTTTTTTTTTTCATCCTGGGTATCAGCGAGGGAATATATATCTGGGGTTATCCGACAGCGTCTAAAAATATTTTTATTGAGATGTGATACAAGTCCCGGGTTCCGTTTCGTATCATGTATCATCGCGTTCCGTCTTCTTATTTTATTTTCGTTCGGTATTTTTTTTTTCCCGGTGTGTTGACGGATTTTTACAAATAGTTTGAGAAAAACCGGAGTTGTATGAATTTTTTCAGGATGAGATGGGCTTGAGGGTTTGACAATTCTTATGAGAGGGACACGCACTTTATGAAGTCCAAAGATTTTAGTCTCATAGGAGACGACTCTCAATGCAATAAGCATGCAGCCAGTTAGCAATATATAGGCGCTGTGTTTTTGATGAGAAAAACAGTGATTAATACTGAATACCAATAACACTGAATATTGCTAATAATCAATATTAATATGATACTCGTATATATATTATCTTTTATTACATAATTATTATATCATGTAGCAATATTAAATAATCTATTACAAGTAATTGTACATTATTATAAAATTATAAAGTATATATAATTATATAATTATTATATAATTATTACGTCATATATAATTATATAATTATTACAATATATAATTTATTAAATATAATTATATTATGAAATATAATAAAATATTTTATGAAATTAATAAAATTTATATAATTAATAGAAGATATTATATTATATATATATTATATTTCTTAAAATATTATATTATAAAATATTATAAAATATATAATTATATTATTAATATTATTACAATATAATTATTATTATATAATTATTACTTTTTTAACCAATGCGGAGGCACTTGTCTTGAAGACATCCGCCTGTAATTCACCGCAGTTTTGCTGGCCATTTTATTATGGGGGCAGCATACAGGCGGGCCGTCATTACCCCCTATGGAGGGATGACACGAACGAAGGCATCTTAGAGGCTCTTTAGTGGCTGTACCACAAGGCCATCATAGCTCTAATTATTACATAGTTTATCAACATTATGCATTATATACTTATATATTATAAATTGATAAAAATTATATTTTTATATAATTATAAATTATATTATAAACTGTAAGTTACAATATATTGTAATAACACTGGGACTAATTAGGCCTTATATAATTATTAATAATCTAACTTATATATCTATATCATTAATACTAATATTAATAATACTTTAATGCTGAATTATAATAAACATGTAGTTTAGATTATTTCAAGTTCTAGTTTGTTAAAGTGTAGTTAATTTTTTTTAGTCGTATCACCGTTAGCATGCAAAAAATTAATAACTGTATTCGCAGTTTAGGATATTAAAGATTTAAATAAATTTAGTTAATGATGGCACTAATCACAAATGCTATTAATTTCGAAAGAAATTTCCCCCTCGTGCCGTTAGCTTTCTAGTTATTTCATGGTTAAAAAAGATAGGTTACGAAAAATTCATACTAATTTCAGCATTGCAACAAAGTTATACCTTTTTTTGCGATAGTTAAATGTATTCATATTTAAAAAATCAAAGGTAAATAGTACATCTGGAAATAAAGGTTTATGTAAATCTATTTTTTATTTATGTAAATTAAAGTCAAATAAATTTTCACGTATCTATATAGTTTGATATATATGTGTGTATGTATATAATTTATAATTTTTAATATTTGAAATTGCGAATATACATACTAGTTTATATTGGTTAACAGAAATATTACTAAAAGTATTCTAACTACATTTTACTAATTAAAACTTGAAATAAATTAAACTACATGCTAGTTACAATTCAGTTAATATTCAAGTATTAATATTAGAATTAGTAGTAATAATAAATTATTATATATTTATATATATATCATTATTATATATAATGCATATATTAATACTATATATAATTTATATTAATTTTTGTATTATTCGCTATTATTCGGCGCTTTTCTTCCTTACACATCTCGTGGTCTATGTGTAGATTAACGAGCTGCATGTCTTGCATCTAGAGACCTCTCCTGTAAGACGAAGACCTTGTTCACATTGCATTTGGAGCGGAACGCCAGCGATAAAAATGTTAACCAATCGCAATCAATCAACGGAATGACCACGTGATATGCCAAACCAATCACAAGTTATATCAACGGGAAAATGTTATGCTACGCTCTGAAAGCAATGTGAACAAAGCCTAAGTATAACGCCATTTTGAAAAACAGTATTAACTTTAAAAGGACACCAGAGCTCACTTCGACTTAACCAGCTATTCATGGGCTATGAAGAAATCGGGTTAATTTATGTACTTGCCGAAATGACGGATTTTTTTAAAAAATGTATCGGATGTCATAATTTTGGAATCAGAATTTATGATCCCTCATTATATCCGCCGTCAGCCCAACAAGTGTTTGGATGGCATTTTTGCCACCTGTCAAAAAAATAGCTATAACAATCGTTGCATTATTTTCAAGTTTTAATTGCTGTCAGCAGAAAGGGAAATT
>OU015502.1:44498377-44558377 GCA_907164885.2 Dolomedes plantarius | reverse complement strand
CATATATGTATACACACATATATAGACACACACATAAATATATATATATATATATATATATATATGTGTGTGTGTGTGTGTGTGTGTATAATATCTGTGTGTATGTGTTTTTTTTCTCTCGTAAATCAATTTCTGACCTAACATGGCTTTACCGATTCCAGTTTAACACGTTCTCTTGGTGTGATGCATCGAATACTTTTGTGGACCTAAAAAAAAAAAAAAATTTTTCCCTTCACGTTTTGAAGTGGAGCAGAAAACTACTTTTTTTGCATACTTTTTCCTGAACAAGTTCAGAACCGGAAAAAAAATTCTTTTACGGAAGTGTCAGTCCACGTATAAAAAGAAACCAGGATTTTTTTTTATATGTTTTTATCAGTCACGAAATAAATTATAAACGGAAAATTTATTTTGTTCCGTTCGTTAATTTTTTTTAACTTGATAGCATGTTTGCTTGTAAAATAATTTTACTTGGTTAGGTGATTTTTTTATGCGTGTAAAAAAAGTTTTCAGAGGTGGGAATAGACTTATTTTTTTTCTGTTAAGAAAAGTAAAAGTAATTTACACGTAGAGAGTATTACATTGAGAGAATATTGCATAATATATTCAAATAAAAGTTTCACTAAGTATCTTTTTTTTTTGTTTCTGACTATAATTTCCTTCCAACAGCACTATAATGAACATATATGGTTTCAAAAAATCACAAAAAGAAAAAAAAAAGAAAATTAAAATCTATGCAAAAGTATTCTTATGTTTTTAAGAAATTTTTGAATTAAAAAAAGTCATATTAGTAGTAAATGCAGACATTTTATAAATTGGTCTGTGAATTGAAGTTATAAAACTCAGACTGCCTTTGCCCGTATTTCATGACGTCTCTAAACAATTTTGGAATTTTTAAGTTTGTAATTGGTGTTGGGAAATGGTGCAGATAACGTAGAGACTTCATCAGTGAGGCCAAGTACCAGAAATTTCTAGTGTGAGAAGTGATATAAAATCTAACTACCCCAAAACGTGTTCAGGGTATCAACGACACCGTCGCTGAAATCCAAAATGAATTTCAAATAATCACAAAAAGAAAAAAAAAAGAAAATTAAAATCTATGCAAAAGTATTCTTATGTTTTTAAGAAATTTTTGAATTAAAAAAAGTCATATTAGTAGTAAATGCAGACATTTTATAAATTGGTCTGTGAATTGAAGTTATAAAACTCAGACTGCCTTTGCCCGTATTTCATGACGTCTCTAAACAATTTTGGAATTTTTAAGTTTGTAATTGGTGTTGGGAAATGGTGCAGATAACGTAGAGACTTCATCAGTGAGGCCAAGTACCAGAAATTTCTAGTGTGAGAAGTGATATAAAATCTAACTACCCCAAAACGTGTTCAGGGTATCAACGACACCGTCGCTGAAATCCAAAATGAATTTCAAATTCAAGACCTCTCTGAAATCTGTTGCAATCTTAAACGATTCCTTTCTGAAATGAAATATCTGTACAAGATAAATCTAAGATTTTAAACAATTGCCTTTTTAAGGGCGCTAATAGTAGTTAATCTTTCCTCTGGTTTCTGCTCTACTTCCCTTCCTTCATTCCATCCTTCTTAGCCTCACTGGATCAGAGGTAGAGTAAGTTCCTCCCACGTATTATACCCAGATTCGATCCTAAGGTCAACCTAGTCATGAATTTCTAATTTTTTTCTATTTTCTTAAGTTTTTAATCTTATTTTATCCCTACCACTTTTTATCTTCGTTTTTTAATTTCTTTTCTCGAAGATTTTTCTCCAATTCAAATCCTTTCCTCTGTTCTATCTATCAATTGTCCACCGAATTGTTTATTTTATGAGAACCTGCATTAGAAGACCCGGTCTAGACAACGCAGTTCAACCCATTTTCCTATGGTCCTATGGACAGTGTGTGTATATATGTATGCATGTGTATATGTATACATATATACATCTATATATATATATATATATATATATATATATATTTAAGTTTTTGTATGTATGAATATGTATGTGTATGTTAGTGTACATATATGTATGTCTATATGTGTGTGAATATGTATGATAAGTACGTGTGTGTATTTTCATGTGCATATGTGTATGTGTATGTGTGTACATGTATATGTATGTACATTATATAACGTGTGTATCTATGTGTGGGCATATGTACATTACATAATGTGCGTATATATATATATATATATATATATATATATATATATATATATATATATATATATATATATATATATATATATTTGTGTGTGTGTGTGTGTGAATATGTATTTGTGTATATGGGTAAGTGTATGTACGCGTGTGTGTGTATGAATATGTATGTATAAGTACGTATGTGTATGGACGTGTGCATATATGTATGTGTATGTGTGTACATTATAAAACGTGTGTATCTATGTGTGTGTATGTGTGCATTACATAATGTACGCATATATATATATATACATATACATATACATATATATATATATATATAGATACACATATATATATATATATATGTATATATATATATACATATATATATATATATATACATACATATATATATATATATATGTATATATATATATATATATATATATATACATATGAATATATATACATATATATATATATATATATATATATATATATATATATATATGTATATATATATATATATATATATATATTTATATATATATATATATGTATATATATACATATATATATATATATATATTAATATGTATATATATATATATATATATATAAATATGTATATATATATATATATATATATATATGTGACATTCCACCCCTGATTCCATAACACACACAATAAGCAAGACGAGGCAGAGTTCTATAAAATTGCAGTTCTTTATTTCACAGTAGTTGGGAACGGATATCAGAGCGTCCTTCTAGCATGACGCGAAACATACAAGTGCTTTCACATACACAGCTCACAACAGACTGCCTGCTCTCTTAGTCAGGGTCTGTACCAAAGTCAGCGACTGTTTACATGAACACAGATGTTTTTCGTGGGTGGTATACTACTATAAGAGGCACATTGGGTGCGCTTTATCTTTATGATATTGTTTGACACTTTTGATCCTTTATCTCTGGCACCTGCAGCCATTATCTCTGAGATATTGTGAACTGCGGATTTTAGATGACTAGAGATGGGGTTTGGTTACTCCTTCTGGGCGGCATGGCTAATAATCCTATCAACTGAAAAGAATTTATTGTGTTATTTTCCCCACTGGAATTTGCAGATGTTCACTTGCTTTTGGGTGGGCTATTCCTGAGAGAAAGGGTCCTCTCTTAACAGATGTGGGACCCGAATTATAGAAATAGACGAGATTCAACTTATAATGTCAAGATTCAACTTATAATGTCACATCCCCCCTCCCAAGAGGCTATGATCCTATGCCTGCATAGGGTGAGAGACACCTGAGTGTGAGTATGTTGGGACCTCACCTAATTCACTCTGCAAGATCAACATTATAAGTTTTACTACTTCAATTTTTAAGTTAAGTCATAATCGATATAAAACTCTTGATATGCAGTATCAAGCTCTTTATATCGACATACGTTAGCTGGAATTATAAATCTTTCCGTCCCTCTGGGGAAGTTCTCCACCTATCTAAATTCCTCCATCTCCAGTCATCGTGTTCAATACCATAACAATACAATTACTTGTCCTCAAATTAATAGGTGCACAATTACAACAATAGTCTAATAGTAATTAAAAAGTACATAATTATAACAATATTAGTGGGATAATAAAATAAGTAATAAGATAATATACTAGTATAGCCATGAAAAGATTAATATAGAAATGGTAATGGATATGGCTTAATTGAATCTCCATGCAGATACAGTATACCGAAAATCAGTTCTAATTCAATAGTAATCTACATGAAATCATACACAAAAACAATTCAATTCTGATACTTGTAAATCAATGCTAAATCAATACACAGAAATGATACATTAAATACTTCAATTCAGGTAAACGTAACTCAACATTAATTAAATAGGAAAACATATTGACAATCACGCACTAAATTAGTTCAATTCAGAAAAATATAACTCAATACTATTTACTTCTAGAGCACTGGTTTACTCGGATAATAATTACTATTTATACATTCACAATAATGCCAGTATGATCATAAAATAGATAATATGATAATAGTGCGTAATAATGAAAAAGAAATAACAGGTGATATAATATAATAAAATCCTTACTAAGACACAAATATATCATATGAACACAATGCTTTTTACAATTATTAGATTATTTATCTCTTTCATTCCACTTAAATTCTCTCATGTTTTTTAATTCACTATATTCTTTAATACAGGGGAATAATTTCTATTTTTCTTAACCTCAAGATCTCTTTCCTATACTCTCCGAGATCTCTACATTGAGCGAAAATTAATCCTTTTACCCTTCCAGTATTCATCTCTCTCAAGCTCAATTTCTGCATTACCTTATCCTTCAAACCTAGCTGTGGTGTTCTGACTTATGATGACATCTGCTAATCAGAGTACTAATTTCTCATGATAGCTTGTGTTTGAATAAGCCTGTCCTATTTAAATGAATTTAAGATTCTACTGAAAGGTACAAATTTCCTCCTTCCATTTTTTTCCCTTAACTTCATAATTTAAAAATAATAAAATAATTCTGACAACTTCAGCTAGTTTGGTTAAGGTAACTTATTATTCGTCTCTTTTTACACACTCAAAGGAATCGGGGACTCGCTCTTTCCTCCCCCTCTAAAACACTACTCGTCGTTTGACCTACTTCTGTTGGGGGTCAGGGTCTTTGTTCAACTGTTACTCCTCGCACTCTCTATAAGGCCTCAATGCTACAGGTAATTCTGACGTCTTAAAAATTTCTAGCAGGTTCCATATTCACTCTCCCAATATCATATTTACTTTTAAGCAAATATACCAATAAACGATGACAATAGAGGAATGAGCTCCGACGATAGACTCATGTTCGCAAATTCAGGTAATTTATCCTGAATGACATTCTGAGTCTTATAGTCTTCAGTCAAATCAAGTGTATTCCTGATTTGCATAGACGTTTTTGGATGTTCATGTTCTCCATTGCCATTCGTTAGCATTATATCATCACAATTATTTTCAATACGACCATAATATAATTTAGCACAGTTATTTTCATCAGGATATTCATTTATCAATTTACTCGACTTACATATATCATCACAATTATTTTCAATACGACCATAATGTAATTTAGCACAGTTGTTATCATCAGACTATTCATTTATCATTTTACTCGACCTACATATCAATACACTACGCAATTACTAATTACACATATTAAAAGTATTGAATTAACCTCTACTCATAAATTGAAATTAATAAAATGTCACTTAAACAATTATATACAAACACACTAATCATATACTACCCATAAGCATGAAAAATAGTAAATCAACACTTACTCACAAATTTAAGTTAATAATAATAATAAAACATACTGCTAACGGAATCCAATAGACGTAAAGATGATACTACAATCACTTAATTTAATGTTCAGGTTAAATTGCTTCCTATGTAAAGATAATAATATATGACTCAACTGGGTATCTACTGTATAACATACACCTTAATAGTTCTCGTTAGAAAACCCATAGTAGTTTATACACTGATAATTTTATCAATAACAATCTTACCTTGCATTTGTTGCACTGTTAGCGGTAACACTGTTTTTATGAATTGTCCGTTATAATCATTGTGTTCTGGATTCTCTAAACACCATAGTTGGTTACTATCCATTTCACTAAAGTTTTGCATCAAGAATCTATGAGATGAACACATCACTCAACGTGATCACAAATGCACACACAAAACACTAAAATAACACTTCGCCGCTAGATGACACTTAGGGCCACATCAAAGGCTAATCAGAACCTTCGACAATCGCACTGCCCGTCATAAATAATACTTGACGTGCACACATAATCACACTGATCTATATTTCATTTTTACAAAACCTAATTGGATCTGTGAAGTCGGCAGGGTCTCTCTAATCAGTAATAAATTTCTGTGCTCATTCATTACTCTCTTGTTCTGCCACATTCTGTCCAGGTAAACTGCATCTCGAGGACTCACCACATAACACTGTACAGCTTTCTGACACGAATACTTTTCTTCTGAATATCGGAGAAACATTGCCACTCTCAAATGGGTTTAGTCCCGATCTCTTGTCAGCCCCTCTAGTCTTAGGCTGCAGAGAAAGTTCACTTTCTCCCCTTACTTAGTTTGTCCGAAGCTAGTGTCAATGACCTCTGATTATCACCGAACTCCTTCCATCTTGTATACGAATGAAAACGAACTGTCTTTCCACTGCAACACCAGTGAGCTATTACAGCACTGTCTTCCTTCGTAACGGGGTTGCAATATGACACCCTCCTCGGTTCGGTGTGGGGAATTGGAAAGCAGGGCTCCTCCGCCATGTTTGTCCTTCTTGTCTTCTATTGCCTTAAAAATGCATATAAGTTCATTTAATCAATTTGATTTCTTCTTATTAAAATCCATTAGGTTTCCTTCGCAAAGTAGCAATCCTGTCGGCTTGTGACATTCCACCCCTGATTCCATAACACACACAATAAGCAAGACGAGGCAGAGTTCTATAAAATTGCAGTTCTTTATTTCACAGTAGTTGGGAACGGATATCAGAGCGTCCTTCTAGCATGACGCGAAACATACAAGTGCTTTCACATACACAGCTCACAACAGACTGCCTGCTCTCTTAGTCAGGGTCTGTACCAAAGTCAGCGACTGTTTACATGAACACAGATGTTTTTCGTGGGTGGTATACTACTATAAGAGGCACATTGGGTGCGCTTTATCTTTATGATATTGTTTGACACTTTTGATCCTTTATCTCTGGCACCTGCAGCCATTATCTCTGAGATATTGTGAACTGCGGATTTTAGATGACTAGAGATGGGGTTTGGTTACTCCTTCTGGGCGGCATGGCTAATAATCCTATCAACTGAAAAGAATTTATTGTGTTATTTTCCCCACTGGAATTTGCAGATGTTCACTTGCTTTTGGGTGGGCTATTCCTGAGAGAAAGGGTCCTCTCTTAACAGATGTGGGACCCGAATTATAGAAAGAGACGAGATTCAACTTATAATGTCAAGATTCAACATATAATGTCACATATATATATATATATATATATATATATATATATATATATATATATATATATATATATATATATATATATATATATATATATATATATATATATATATATATATATATAAAATGCGAGTGTGGTGTATCACCTGTAATATCGCAGACATTTAAATGAGCGGAGAATTTGAAAACATTTCTTCCAAATGCATCGACTAATATGAAAAAGCAGGTCCATTTTTGCCTATTGGGCAGCGAAAGGCGAGCGGACCTCTCGTTCCGAGTCTGACCACGTGGACGCGCTAAATGTGGGTCGTGTGAGAATTTCTAAACTTGTGACATAAACTTCTAAACCCACAGGACGTGACCGGCATTCAAAAACTACGAGAAACGAACTGGAAATTTTTTTTAGAAATGGGATACGAATCATGGCTGTGTTTGCCTCGCAATACATATTAGAACAAAATTTTCAGTTCGAAGCTTTACATGGAAAAAAAAATTGTATTTCATTCTGTCGGGGAGAACTTTTTTTCTGTGAGAGAAAAAGCGAATTCATATCAAACCAAAATAGGATGAATTCTTGAATATCCTGTCGCCCTTTGATGCACATAACATGCAGACAGACATGGCACATACTGAAAAAAATATACTGTGTATTGCAATATTGGACATTACATATATACATACTCTCATATATACATATATATATACAGTAGGACCTCTATTTAACGAAGTCGCTAAATTCCGAAAAAATTTTCGTTATATGGAAAATTCGTTAAATAGAGATTCACCTTTTAAAATACTTTAAACTATACACAACAGATTTTAAATTCATAAACACTAATAAAAGTAATAAAAGTAATTGATCTCACACCTTTACTTTGTAAATTAATGTCTATTTGTTTTATATATCTTACACATCAAACAGAAATCTGCAAGGAAAACAGGAATAAAATAAAACATTGTCCGGGAATACACTGTACTTTCAATTAGAAAAATATATTGAAATTAATGAATTTTAATGACATTATCGCATTTATTATAAGAAGTAATTTTAAGCATACATTACCACATGCGTCCTTAAATGCAATTACTGATTAATTCTGTTAATTTTGGTCTGAGTTTTTGTTTGAAAAAGTGATTTTTCTCATAATACATCTCTCATCTTTGCAATGCACCAAAATCCCCTTCAGGTGTATTTTCTTGAAACTGCAACCCGCGTCGGAATGTGTTAAAAGAAAGTTAATGTGTTATATGTGTTAAAAGAAAGAATAAGTTTGAAATGCTCAGAAATATTTTGAGAAATATGGAGAAAAAAAAATATTGGATCACAAGAAAAAGTTCGTTAAATAGAGAATGCACTTCGCTATTTGGAGGTTATTTTACTAAGAAATTCACAAAATGTTCTTGGTTCCAAGGAAAAGTTCGCAAAATAGAGGTTCGTTAAATAGAGGTCCGACTGTATATATATATATACACTCATGGACAAAAAAATTAGCGCACCAAGAAGGAGTCGTCAAAATGAAACGAAATTTTACATGCGTAATGACTACTTTGATATAAGTAAATGATAAGAAAATCAAAGAAAAAGGATAATTTATTTCAGAGAAAAAGGCAAAAGAACGGAGGAGTTAATACTCCGTTGGACTCCCTCTAGCGCGAATGCACGATGCGATACCATCGGGCATTGAGTCATACAAGTTCTGTATGATGTCTTGAGACATTTCGTTCCATATTTGCTGTAACCTTGCCTCTAGTTCGTTCAAACTCGTGGGATGCCCAACTCGTCGTCCCAAATGATCCCAGATATGCTCGATTGGAGACAAATCTGGGGATCGGGCAGGCCAAGGAAGGGTAGTAACAGTGAGGAGACAGTCTTGTGACACCCTTGCCGTATGAGGCCGAGCATTGTCTTGTTGAAAAAGGGCTCCTGGGAGCCGTTGCATGAGTGGCAACACATGTGGTTGCAGGATTTCATGAACATACCGCTGGGCTGTCATGGTGCCACGGAACAATACTAGGGGTGACCGTGTATTTGCACCCCATACCATCACACCAGCTGTGGGAGCGATGTGTCGCTGTACAGCAAAGGCTGGATTGAAGCGTTCACCACGGGCTCTCCACACACGAACACGATTGTCATCACTGCCGAGATTGAATCTGGATTCGTCGCTAAAGACGACCTGGTTCCATTCCGCTGCAGTCCAGTTTCCTCGTGCGCGGCAAAACTCCAAACGGAGGCGTCGATGGGTGGGCGTCAAGGGCAGCACACGTAATGGGCGCCGCGATACCAACTGTCCTTCAGCCAGGCGCCTTCGTATGGTTCGAGAAGACACAGAGGCCCCTAGTGAAGGTGCTACCTGTGCCTGGATGGCGGCCGATGAAGCAGTTGGCTGTACGCGTGCATTTCTTACGATGTGGCGGTCTTCTCGACTACTGGTCTGTCGAGGGCGTCCTGAGCCTGGTCTTCGTGTACATGACATCTCTCGGGTCCACTGGTCCCAACACCTCCTCACAACACAATCAGAGCGGCCTAATTGACGAGCTACTCGCCTAGCTGAACACCCAGCTTCCATCGTCCCGACGATTCTCCCCCTCTCAAACTGCGACAACTGCTTATATTGTCTTCGAACACGGCGTAATGTTATGTCTATCTCAGCTCTTCCTTTGTAAATGATTCAGCACACTCAAACAAGCTTTGGTTACCCGTTTTATACTCCACAGAGTACGATGTTCAACGCCCTCTACCGGCTATACGTAATGCGCAATCACGCTGCATTTCTAATCATTTGCATATCTCCCCGATATGTACCTTCATTGCAAGTTTCGTTACGATCCCGCAATTATTTCTTGGTGCGCTAATTTTTTTGTCCATGAGTGTATATGTGTGTGTGTGTAATATATCCATTACATCACGTTCTTAAATTGTAACCTGAAAGTGAAAACTAGCTTATATTTACATGGCTAGAGCTCGACTCAGTCTGAAAGGAACAAAAATTAAATTTTGAAGCAGTCGGGCCGAATCGTTTATCAAAGCGAAGATAGTACATCCGTTTATACCAGAAGAACGGCTCTGAAGAAATATCACCTTTCAACATTAAATGCGAGGGCGAGGTAGACATGTGACTATTATTTGTAGGGTCAGTTGATTTTGGGCTCGGGATTCTACCCAACTCCTGAATACGATCATGTACACGTGTAGATATGCAAAGGCATGCGATTCACGGGAAGTTCTGTGGCTAAGGGTTTTAAAACGATAAATTAATATTACTAGGTATTGATTTTAGGAAAGGGAGTTTAAATGCTAGAATGGAGGGCATAATATTTAATATATTACACACACACACACACACACACATATATATATATATATATATATATATATATATATATATATATATATATATATATACACACATACCTATACATATTTATACATACATACACATATACATGCATGTAGGTATGTATGTATGTATAATGTTGCACATTCCATACATACTATCTCGTTCGGTAATGAAAAGCGTCGAAATTCTGCCCTCCGAGACACTTTTGAACTCTCGATGAAAGATGGAATAAGCTGTAGCATACATTTTTCAGGTTCGAAGTATGTGACGGAAAAACACGTCTTAAACGCCGAGAGGATTCAGTATCTTGTCAAATCATCTATAGTTTTACGCTCAAGTAAAGTGGAAGTAAATCTTTTGATTGCTATTGATTGCAAAGTTTTATTTTTCTAAATTATAATTATTAATAACTGTACTTAAGGTAGTTGTCCTATTAAGTTCGCTGAACTCATTGTTAACCTATAGAGAAAAATGTTTCTAATTGTTGCCCAAATGCTTTACCCGCGTGTATCTTTTTATTATTTAAAAGAAACGCCTATTATATTTTTAAGGTGACTGACTGCCTGTGTTAAAAATGTTATTATTTGACTATTTTGGTCAATTTCATCTTTTACAAGAATCGTGTATCTTTTCTCTTTTCAAAACTGTTTTGATTTTCATTCTACATCAATTAGAAGCAGAGTTATAGCTATTTAAAAAAAAACATCTTCTGCTACAAACGCATTTAAAGTGACAAACAACTTTAAATGCGTTTTTCTCAGAATTATGTTTTTTAGCAGAAATTTCTACGGTTATCATGGTATCTCACATAATAATGTATATAATTTGATAAAATTTTCAAGAAATGTTTTAGACGCTATTGTTAATCAAATGACGCACAATAATTGGTGTATAATAAATACGTTTTTACTTGGGGCTGTTTTTATACGGAAAGGAATGATGAATCGGGGAAAATTTTCATATTGGAACATAAAATTGCGTGTATTATTTTTGCATTTTAAAATTTCTCTTAGATTGTAGGTAATTTTGAAGATAATTGTCATATGTATCATGTGTGAGAAGGATATTAAAATAGTAGCATTAAGATTTTGTGCAGAGTGATAGGCGTTTTAGCTAAATTTCATTAAAAATTACTTCAAATTGACCAATTTATGAAAAGTATACTATTTAGAGGTAAGTTTTTGTTGCTTTTTTAATTTTTAAGTGCTATTTTGCCACAAAAGACCAAAAAATTCTTTAAAAATTAATTTTTTTTAAAATTGACTCCGAACATAGGCAGTCATATTAAGTTGAATTTGATTAGTGGAGGGGGGGGAATGCAGTTTATTGTGTTTTAAATGCTAAGAATTTCCTCGGGTGAACAACATTTCTAAAATGAAATAGATAACAAAGTCAAAAATGTCTTTCTTTATCAGGGAGTACTATTTATAAAAGACTAGTGCTATTCATAAAGAGTACTATATTTATAACCAGTACTATTTATAAAAAAATTAATTCAAATGAAATCAAGAAACATTAGGAGGCTTTTCTCCGTAGGTTAACATTTGGCCAAGATAATCCAATAAGGCCGATTATAATATAATCAACCATGTTCAAATCACAAGACGTTTCAGCATTAATGCAATCCTAGAAAAAAATCGCCAATTTCAAGCATATCGGAAGCCTTAAAAATGTTTAACACTTGGAAGCACCTGCTGCGGTTTTATTATAAACTTGTTTAAATCATTTCAGTTTGCCGTATTCTTCGAAATATAGCGCTTTTGTGTGATGATTTTGCAACCTGGCGAAATAAAAAATCCTTCTTGTTAAATTAGGTTTTAGTTAAATGGTATGATGTCCAGCTGTGTATGTTCGACTTTATTAATTAATCCTGTAAACATATGAGACTTTCTTTTGTTTTTCCAACTTAAAAAAGCCTTTCTGACGGACGATTCCATCCTCTCGTTTCGTATCGAAAAGCTTCGAAATTTGGCAAATCTGAAAACTATATGAAGGTAGGAATTATCTGCCGCAAACGCTTTAAAGGGTCGAAGTATGTGACGGAAAAATACGTCTAGGACAGCTCAATATTTTGTCGTATCATTTACACTCAAGTAGAGTGGAAGTACATTTTTTGTGTTAGTTATTGAGAGCAAAGTTGGAAGACACTCATTAAATTTAGATTACTAGTTAAGAATATAGTTTTCTTTAAAGACGAATCACCGAGCTATATTATTAAGAAGATGAAAATCAGAATTTTATTTCCATGTACGCTTATTTCTAGTTAAACACCATCGAATAAAATCTCAGACTGATTTATATTCGTTAAAAATCTGTCATTAGTGTGATTAAAAAAAGAATGGAAAACATTCCCAAATAATATCCCAAGGGAATAAACACACCTGGATTACGAATATTTATCGCTCGGATGCAACTCTCTTAACTATTACAGCGAGACGTTTATACTAGTTAAAACTGTGTTATTGTTTTGTCAAAAGACGGAATTATTTATCGCAGAAGTCCGTTTACAAAACATCTTCGACGTTCATATTTATTTAATCCTTTTTTCCGGAGACAGAAAAGGTATGTGTAGGATTGAAGAGTTTCCTAGAAAAACGTTGTTTTATTTGTTAGCTAGTAAAATGCGTCGCGACTGATTTCTAATGCTTTAATGCAAATGCTTGATATATTGTAACAGCTTGACGCGGGTGGGAAATATTTTAATGTAAATATTTCTGTTTAATTTTTTGGGGCTGATTTTTTTCTCCATAGGTTAAAACGGAGCTGAGCGGATCCAGCGCGCATGCTAGGGTATCTGCCTGTGTTAAAATGGCTGTTTTAGTGAACAATTTCAACTTTTTAGGATTACGTTCCTCCATAACGGTCCGCGGTAAAGCTAAATTTCTGACACCAAAAACCGTCGTCGCGAGTTATAAATCAAGAATGGCAGAATATTACTTCTAAAAAGGTGATTTGACGTAGGATTACGTTCCTCCATAACGGTCCTCTGGAAAGCGAAATTTCAGACGGTAGAACCGTCCGTCGTCGCGAGTTATAATTTTGGCAGAGCGCCAAACCCAGTCTTTATCGCTTGGGCAAGCGGTAAATAGATAAACAGAAAAGTACCAAAATACGTCAAAATTTTGACATACACACATATATATATATATACTAGTTGAATACCCGTAGCTGAATACTCATACTTCGCTACGGAGTACATTCAAATTAAATACAACGGTTAATGTATACAATTAATGCCAATATATATATATATATATATATATATATATATATATATATATAATACAACGATCAATGTATGCAACTGATGTAAAAAAACAAAAACAAAATATATTTATATAAAAATATTGTAACGGATATTGTTATGGACAAAATAATGTAGAAGAAAATATTAAAATTAAATGTAATAGGACATACTAAAGAATATAGTGCTGTTAATATAGTACAGTTTAAGGAACATGTCTTTTACTGTATTTTAATATTTTTTGGATAATGTCCAATCGTCTGCAAGCAAGAAAAATCGTCGCATTAGCAAGAAAAAGGAAATATATATGTTTGTCTATTTCGTTATTATGCACGTGACGAAAAGTTAGTTTAAAGTATCACAAAAATAAAAGAAACCACGTGATCAGCATTCAATAAATTAAATTCTAAAAAGGAATCTTTAAAAAAATTCTCCCAAAATCAGAAAAGGAAGGTAAAGATTCTAAAAAGATTTCACTTTGAAGGAATTTTTATGATCTTTCTCGTGATATAAATTTTATAACCCTCAGATTATTATTTTAAGCGCAAACTTAAAAAAGGTTACACAAACAGCTTAAAAATTTAATTTAAAAAACTCTAAGAAAATTTTTTCAAAAATCTTTCTTAATGCACCCCTACACTATAATAAGAATCGCCATGCAAAATTTCATCCCTTTAGGTCCAGCGGTTTGGACTGTGCGTTGTCTGTCAGTTACGGAACTATTTTATATATATAGAAATACGTTATAAGATACGCATGTCTTTTACTCAACCCCAACCTTCTGAAACCTGAAGTTTTATTCAGAAAACATAATAAAGTATTTTCTAAAAATATTTTAAGGTAAGGACTGTAAAAATTTGAGCTTGCAACGAAGCGAAAATTTCTTGTTCTGAAGAGGTGCCTAAAAATCTGGATTCTCTACATTTTTTAACTTCTTTCCCCCGGTCGGGATCCTTGTTCTTGGGGACCTAAATTCTTCTATCCTGGTACTACTTACTGCCCTAAAGAACCCCGTATTTTTTTTTTTTTTAACTGCGCTCGTCAAACACGGAAGATCGCTTTTATGTGTTTTATAGAGCGCCGAGGAAAGTCGAAGGAAAAGTTTTGGGGCTTGCACAAGATATGTTTCATATCTGGAGATTTTATTCGTCGCTGTGTTGTACCTCGAATACTTTACCGGGAGTTTCGTGTTGCTGTGTAATATATATGGAGAAAGTCTGTTATCAGTGAGTATGTTTTTGCTGCTGTGTGTTTTTTATGCTAGCTTGAGGGAAGAGCTTTCATATTTGAAGATTTATTTATATATATATATATATATATATATATATATATATATATATATATATATATATATATATATATATATATATATATGTATATATATATATATATATATATATATATCTTTATATATGTGTATATATATATATATATCTTTATATATGTATATATATATATATCTTTATATATGTATATATATATATGTGTATATATATATATATATATATATATATATATATATATATATATATATATTTATTTTGTGTGTGTAAAACTTCGATGCAACAACATCCAATGTAACGGTAAATCCTTCTACAAAAAATGTTCAAAGCTGCCGGAAGTTTAATAATGGAAATAATAATAAGTTTTAATAATGGCAGTCACCTTAAAAATATAATAGGCGTTTCTTTTAAATTACAAAACATATGCTGGGTTAAAAATTTGGGCAATAATTAGAAACATTTTTCTCTATAGTAATTAAATGACACCTTTTATACAAATTTGAGTATGCGCGTGTGTGGCTTTATTATAATATTGAAAACGAGCATCAAAAGGGGAGTGTACGTCTTAAAATCTTAGGGTTTTATTATTTCCAATTTTTTGTTAAACTATCAATCTCAGAAATGGGTTTAATTAATTTATTGAGCTACCAGAAAATAAATCATTGGGGGGGGGCATTATTTAAGTAATATTTAATATTAATTGACATTTATTGTTCGCTCAGTCTCTTTTTTCCCCCATGTTTTACCTTTACTTGTAGTATTGAAGTGTTTTGTTTTCCCCAATTTCTATTTTCCTTCCTACATTCGTTTTTTATTGATCACTGAAGTTTTATACATTGCTATATCATCCTACAGTCGAGGGCCCTGCCCATGTACTGTAGTTACCACCACTCTTCCTGAAGCTCCTGAATTGACATTTATGAGTAGTATAAATAAAAATATATATATATATATGCAGGGTGATCAGAAAGTGAGTATACATTTGAAAAAGTAATAATTCACGGAATAATGTAGATAGAGAGGTAAAAATTGACACACATGCTTTGAATGAAATGGGGTTTTATTGTAACCACAAAAAGAGTTCAATAAATGGCCAACAAATGGCGCTGGACAGCAAAACGTCAGTGACGCTGCATGAGAATCGCGTATAAAAGGAGCTGTGCATTTTCCTGAACTGTTGTTTGCATTTCCTGAACTTTTGACGTTTCACAACGAACTTTTTTCTAGTTTCTGAGGAAATCCAGCTCTTCGTTGTTAAAATTATGAAATATCTAAGTTTGAAGGCGTTGGCCTAGGTAACTCAGTTAAAACATATGGTCCTATGGTCCAATGGTCCTGAACTGTTGACGCTATTCTACGAACTTTCAATACTCATTTCGGTGGTACTTCCTCTTTCCGCTGACATTCTCCTGAAATATCTGTGTTTGAAGGCGTTGGCCTAGGTAACACAGTTAGCCAATTGTTCATATGGTCCTATGGAGGGAATCAGATGCACAAGCAATCGCAGCATGTTGACGTTACCAGAAAAGGCACTGTTAGTGAAGCTGTACTGTCAGAATGGGGAATCTGCTACTGCAGCTTTACGATCCTATCGCCATAGGAAGGGCATTCGAAAGGGTAAAGGTCCTATGACAATTGCAGCTGTGAAGAGAATGATTTTGAAGTTCACGATGGACCGACAACAATAGGGATGCTAAAAGACAACATCCAACGCCAATGTCTCACCATAAATAGAGATTTGCTGTACAGTGCTGTTCACAACATTGTCCCTCGACTACAGCTATTGATGAGGAATGACGGTCGAAATGTTGAGCATTTGTTCTGAAGAATATCATCTTTGCTTTGTCATAATTTGTTATGCTAATTATTGCTTTTCTTATCACATGAAGCGCCATCTGTCGGCCATTTTTTGAAGTTTTTTTTTGTGGTTGCAATAAAACCCCATGTCATTCCAAGCATGTGTGTCAAGTTTTACCTCTCTACCAAACAATATTCCATGAATTATTACTTTTTCAAATGTATACTGACTTTCTGATTACCCTGTATATATTAATATTTTTAAGCAATATTATATATATTTTAAAATTAATATTAATATGTTTATATTTAATATATAAACTTTCTATTCTCTTACCTATGTTTTTATTTTAAAATCTGATCACTGAAGCGTTGCGTACATTGCTAAATAATTCTACAATGGAGGATTCGGCGCATGGATTGCAGTTCCGACAACGCTTTCTGTAGATCCTAAATTGTCATTACATTCTGTGAAATTTACATTCTGTGAAGAATGTAAGTTTGATAAAACTTCTCACACGGTTTCTACTGTGCTCCAAACGTGTAACGAAGACTGAGTCATAAACTGGCTCACAGTCGTAAACTGAAACAAATGAGCTTCACCACGAGATAAAGTCTTCTAAAAAAACTTTCAAATACCACTTATCGTAACGTCTTTCTAAGATACTTTTCCACGGTGATACCCAACTCATTCAATACGTAAAACCCAAACGTAAACTTTACCTAAAATGCTGTCGTTAAGAGTTCAAAACGAAAAAAAACAAAAATCAGCCCTCTGAAACGGGAAATATTCAGATAGAGTTGCATCTCCCAGCACTAAAAGCATTTCTTTCGCTCACTTTTTAACTGGATGGAAACACCAGAAAAAAATAAAGAATCCAACTCAAACATCCGACGAGTAACAGCAGCCGAGATTCGACGTTTCGAAAAACACTAGTAACATACACACACTTTGCTCTCCGAGAGGCAAATCAGCTATCTTTTTGAGATTGGGTGACGGGGGTGTTCTAAAACTTGAGCTCGTAAAAAAAATAAAAATAAAAAAACAGCATTTCGGTAATGCATCGTTTTAAGGTGTATGTTTTTTTTTTCTTTTACTGGTACTGGCTTTTTCCGCCTGTCACTGAGCACGCGGATCAAACTGTGTGTACTTAAAAGTCTTTTTATAGCTCAGGTGATGTAGAGATCTGAGAGAGATGGAGACCTGGACCCACTTTTTGGAACTTCAGAGAATCGGATTTCATAGGGGGCGCTTCGAAAGATTCTGTGTTTGTATGCTTACACCCGTTATTGAGTATGATATTGATTTCCACGCGAATGTGTGCTTATATGTAATAATGACACCCCAGTATTATTAATTGTCCTGCTCTAACGCGTAGTTTAAATGATCTTGTTATCGTTTTAATAAAGTACAGGCCCTTCTTTCCATGTTTTAATTAACTCGCTTTCTTGTTTGTTTGTGTGTGTGTTTGTGTGCTTGTCCAGTACAAATCTTTGCAATCGATTTTTAATTGACTTCCCGACTAGCTAGACATTTGAAACTTTTAGAATAGCTCAGAACACGGTGACAATGTATTTTTTTATACTTTTAGCCATCTTTAAGCAGAATTGAATTCACTTTCAGTTATTTTCAGTTAATTTTGTTTTGCAGACTGGTGCAGCCATCTGTCGACCGCAACGGGAACGAAAAGTTAAACGCAAGTTAAATTCCAATTAACTTCATTTTCTTTCAAGTTGATGGGATAATTCATCAAAAAAATTTTAAAAAGAATTTATTAATACGTAGAATTCTCAAGTTTATATGATTCAACAGAAAGTTTAAAAACATGGTATATAAAAAGTTATTTTTATCTTGTAATCATTTCCAAATTATAATCTAGAGATAAAAAAACAAATTAATTTGTCCCTTAAACCGCCACGGTCGAAAATTAAAGTTATTTTAAAACACGAGTAACATCACGGGTCTACCTGCACAGTGTGCGCCTGTTCGAAGAGCCTTGTGATGTTGACTCATGTCCTTATGAAATCAAGTCAGATGCCCAATTCTAGCCAATTAAAAGATTTCTCAGCGGCCAGCGCCCTCAGCCTTTATAAGCTTCTGCAAATGGTTCTCCCTGGGTTTTTTCTGTCTGTCTCCGTGTCTGGCCATGTGGTGTGCCGTGCGTCCGTCTTGCTTTTGTATCGTCGCGCGCCTATTAATAAACCTAAAACTGTACGCCTCTACTGTTCCATTCAGATAAAGGTGTAAAGCATAATAAAGCTCCGGCTGGTTTCCGATGCCGATATTATCATACCGTATATTTGTGCCTAGTTATTAAGTTACAAGACGTACAGTTACTATTGCTAAAATATCTTGTGCCGTGTAATGTCATCATCATCTTCAATAAATCAATTTACTGTTCGTGCGTCTCTTCCATGGATCTCCACAGTGTATGTAATCCTGCTTTTTACATCTGTGTTTCCCAACTGCGAATCTCTCCACCGCCATGACTACGAACTTATGTATTCGCATATCCTGTATTGACCAGCATTCATGAATCCCTGTGATGTACGGCTCATTACAAGTATATATATATATATATATATATATATATATATATATATATATATATATATATATATATATATATATATACACAGTGGAATCTCGATCTATCGTATTTCAAGGGACCGGCTGATTTGAACGATAAATACAGGAACATAACAAAGCAATATGATCGTCGGAACTGTGTGAAATAAACGACACATACGGAAAAACGATGATTCGGAGAACAATCGATCGAGATTCCACTGTATATATATATATATATATATATATATATATATATATATATATATATATATAATTAATTGGGGGGGTTTCTTGGTGGGTTTTTGTACTCCTTAATGCAATAACTGACACCTCAGTAATTTGTAACATTCAAGTTAATTCATAAACAGTCTCTTAATAACAATAGCAGAGCATTTATTACGTTGACACCACAATTATATACAACACTTATCACATATTACATAAAGACAACGATAATGATGTCAGGCGCTCAATAAGCTTTCACTTCTTGAAGTCACTCAGACTTCCGCTCACGCTATTTGTAGCTATAAGTTGTGCCAAAAATAGAGATTATTCGACAGATCGGTCATTTTAATGTTGGTTATTTTGATTTTGCCACAAGAGCCGCTGTTTAGGGACCCCGACATTACATCATCCTGCCGGGTGATGGCCAAGTGGTTAGGTCGTTGGCACTCGGTAAAAGAGTCTGTGGGCTAGAGACCCACTCGTTGGAATGGACGTTAGTATCCGATCGGAATCGGCTTGAATCAGCACGGTCCCGGTGTAGTAAAAATGACCGTAGCTCAAGAAACCAACCTATTTTCATGCCTTGTTTTTACAGTTTCATTCACCATTGCAGCTTAAAATCATGCCAACAAAACAAAATGATTTTTCCGTACATCCGTTTAGGGTTTATGCAGCAGAAATTCTGTGTCGAAATGATTTCAACCTCCCGCGATGTACAAAGGCGTATCTCGTAGCCATCTCATCAAGTTAACACGGCTCGTATTTCCATACCTATGAATTCCCGAAGCGTCTATCTGCGGCCCGCAGAGACTCCCGTAATGTGCGTAAGTGCGAGCCATAAACCTCGGATTTCGCGACGCGGAATCTCAAATGATGCCCGTGTTGTTATGAGCGGTGCTAATTGGATCATGTCCGCGTGCGTCTTCCTAATCGGCCGCAATAGTCCTATTTGTCTTGCCTAATACGGCGGGAGTGGGGCCCGATGGACGGTGCACTTAGGCGTCATCTGTTTCGCTGCTTAGAGAGGTCCCGCCTTCCGATGTTTATAGGGAAGAAGTAGAATCCTCCTGATCTAATAGGGGGAGAAGTGTATTTGGGCCATGACAAAAAAATAATCGTAAGGAAGTAAGACTGTGCGTGTCTGTGTGTGGATGTATATATATATATATATACATATATATACTGTATATATGTATATATATATACTATATATATATATATATATATATATATATATATTATATATATATATATATGCAGTGGAATTCCGAATCATCGTTTTCCTGTATGTGTCGTTTATTTCACCCAGTCCCGACGATAATATTGCTTTGTTATGTTCCCGGATCAATCGTTTTCCCGCATTTATCGTTCAGTTCAGTCGGTCCCTTGAAAAACAATAGATCGAGATTCCACTGTATATATATACACATGCACACATAGTTGAACCTCGATCGATCGTTTTTAAAGGGACCATTTACACTATACTATAAATGCGGGAAAACTATAGACGCGGGAACATAATAAAGAAATATTATCATCGGAATTGGATGACATAAACGACACATACGGGAAAACGATGATTCAGGGAACGGTCGATTACAGTCCAACTGTGTGTGTGTATATATATATATATATATATATACACAGTGCCGTAACTAGGCAGTGGCAACAGGGGCACCCCCCCCCCAGTGCCCACTTGGAAGGGGGGCCCAAAATGCTGTTTTTGTTTTATTTTCCCAAACCTAATTAATTAAGGGGCCCAAATGCAAATCCTTGCCCAGGGCACATGAAAGGCTAGTTACGGCACTGTATATATATATATATATGTGTGTGTGTGTGTGTGTGTGTGTTTGTGTGTGTTCTACTGCGTGGAAATAGTTTATACAAGATAAAGTAAGAACATTTTAGTGAACTATCCGAGTAACAGGTTTCTCTTTGCTCAGGATGTAAAGCTGTCGCTTCACGAAGTTATTTGGGTTTCATTATGTGTGCCGCTCCGATATTAACTCGATTTTTGGAGTGCAGGAATTTTTTGATAGTGTAAAACCTTTTGATCCAAATGACTTTGAGACCAAATGTTCTCTCGGCATCGCACTCAATGCAGTTGAAAATCATTTTCTTTTTAAGCAGTGATCATTTATGCTTGCTTGTTATATTTTCCTAAAGATGTAGGTTAACAGTGAGATGAGCGAATTAGGCCCTGATTTTCCATTAGGCCCGGTAGGCCCGTGGCAAGGGGCGCCTGAATGTTGGGGGCCCCAAAAAAATTTTGATTTTAAAAGGAAAAAAAGAAAAAATTCCAGATTCAATCTTTTTTTATTTTGCTTTTTTTATATATCTTTTCAAATTTCATTGATTGAGTGGTTCATCATATGTATAGGTGTATGTATAGTTCCTCATATGTATGTTATAGTGTAAGTAAGGGATTAATAAGTTTTTCTGGTTGCATTGTACTGGTATTTTAATGATGAAGTGAATATGTTGTATTGCTTTTTGTTATTTGATAATGTTTTAGGATTTTACGCTTCAAATAGCCAATTCTTGGTAAAAGGGTACTTTCACAATGATTCATGATTTTCTCTTTTTTTGTGCGTGTCAATTTTGGAAAATTTACGCCCACATCAGTGTTAGGGGGGGGGGGCCCATCCCGAGTTGTGCCTATAGTCAAGAATTTTCTAAATCGGGCCCTGGAGCGAATCCAATAGGGTTGCACTCTTTACGCTGGTTTACAATGAAAATGTGTTGTCAGAGTGCCCCAAATGTAATGTCACGGGCAGTGGCCAAATACGAACTTCCGACATTGCCACAAAGGGGCAGTATGATGTCATGTGAATAGTATTCACACTGTCACTCGCATATCCTTTTGCAGTTATGTCATCTACTGAGCAAATGAAACAGCTACATCTTCAGTAAAATACTTAGATGTTGTGGTCCTTACAACAAACAGCTGCTTCGCTAAACATATTCGCTTCATTTCAGCGTTGATTTCTAAAAATACGCAGCTTTCATTTCTTTGTTTAATTTTCTCTTTTTGCGGTTCTTAAAGCGTGAGATTTGCAGCCACCCAGAAAGCCCACAAAAATTCAGTTAATGCACACGATGATAAATCTTTTCCCGTACATATTTGGAAAAAAAAAAAAGAAAAAAGAATACATACATACATAATTACATTTTTCCACGACACACTCCCCCGTCCATATTCGCGGTTGACATACCTTACTCGCTTTTTGCCTTTTTTTTTCCCACGTACTCTGCTCCTTTATGATTAATGCTAGTCTTTGAACTTCCAGCCCTTAGACGTCATACATCAAAACGAGATCGCTCGTGGTACCTTTCAGGAAAGAAGTCTGTAAAACACATGCTTGCCGAGAATTATGGAACTTAAGCTGCTCTCGTTTATTTTATGATTCCGGTGTAAAATCTTGTTGGCTTTACAGATTATACGTATAAATTCCATCAATTTTTATCGAGTAACAAGCTGCAAGCCGAAGCAACACTCTGATGAGACTTGTTACCATGACTGTAGGCCCCTCCAGTAATGTCATTTATTCGAGTATACGTGCAAGGAGTAGCAGATATAGAACTGGTATCTACGGAGAAATCAGAAATTATTTTAAAATTTATATCTCTGAATTATATACAACGAGCAATACCAATGTAAGTTAGACAGGATGAGACTGTCGGATGCCTTTGAACATTAACCTGTTTTTAGAAAATTTTGTCTTCAATAAATAAAATAAAAATAATAATGCTTAATCTACATTTGAAGTGCTTAATATACATTTTAATATTTTTTAAAATTTCTGATACACTCATGTCAACTTTGAAATTAGATTAATCCTTTAATTAGCAACATTAAAGGCGTAAAAATTCTGTAACTTGTTGTTTGTTGATGTCTTTTCAAAGGAAAAAAGTATCATATAAATTTAAAAATTGTTGAGATGAATTAATCTGGAAAAAAAATTATATTTTACTTAATTTACAGAAACTGTGTTATTGTGAATGTAATCGAAAGGTATAATGGTCCCAAGAGAATTAAAAACAAGGGAAAAGGGTCTTTCGAAAACAAATGTTTCTCCTGATTTCTCAATTTTTTTTTTGGTAGATATTTAAAAATACGTCTAAAAATAGTCTGACATAAGAACCTTTTAATGGATAACTGGCACACCCGACAAAGAGAGAAATTGAAGCAATTTGAGGGTTAAATATAACTATTAAAAAGGGCTTTGCTCCATCTGTGTTAATTGTATAGATACAGAAAACACTATTTACACTGAATTGTAAGACTTAATCGCAATTTGATTGCATGTTGTTGGGGTATTAGCGATATATTTATATAGCTAAAATTGTTGGAAGTTCTTGAAGTTGGAAGTTCTTGTAAGTGTTTGAGACTGAACCATGTACATTTCACAAGCCCAGCGCCTAACCGAATTTTAGTTAAGACAAATCTCATTCATTAGTACTTCGTTAGGACCGGTTAGTACCGCAAAAATTTTCGTTAGTACCGAATTTAAAATAAATTGATCGCATTTTTTTTATTGCGAGGCTGGTGAAATGCGAGCCGCGCAACTACGCAATTCTGGAATTTCACTAGTTCCATCTGTTAGTACCGGAGAAGTAGTATTCGTTAGTACTGGTACTTAGAATTCTTTCAATTGGTTAAGAACGGACCCGCGTAGGACATAAAGTCTCGTGGTTATGGGTCAAACTGAACACGCGCGTTGTACGATGAAAAAGCGCAAGATTTTTAGTCATGCGGTTAATGAAAAAGAGTTTTCAAATTGCTTTAATGGTCAGCACGTGCATTAAGGGATATTACAAAAAATCAATTCATTTACTTCTAGGTCGCAATTTGAAATAGGGACTGTGCTTCATTGAAAGGAATTTAGAATAAGCGTTAGCTTTTCAGAGGCAATTTATAATGGTGGGGCGTTATTATTAAACACACACACACACACACACACACACACACACACACATATATATATATATATATATATATATATATATATATATATATATATATATATATATATATATATATATATAAATATATATATATACAACGTTTGATAGCTATTTAAGGTGTCAGAATTAATAAAAGGATACACGGTGGCCGAGGATTAATCTCAAGTCGATGAAATAGTCATGAGGTCGATCCATCCAAGGGTGACAAGATAGAACCAGAAGCTCCGGGGCTAATGTCATATAGAATTGTAAAGAGTTTGGAGGAAGAGTTAAGACGTAAAACGATTTCTACGAACCCCAAAACCCTTCCGTCTTTTCGAGAGTTTGATCTGAGTACTCATAAATGCATCTTTATGCAGAGATACATGCTGCAACGCACCTAAACGATCCCACGCCTGCGCGATGCAATACATCCAGTTGGCGTATCGCAATCCCACACGTTTACCCGACTATTATACATGTATACAACATTCATAAGGCAGTGATTTGCGTCTTCCCGGCTCCCTGACTGCGCCATTTACATCAGCTCGCAGCAACACCTCGCAATTCCCATCTGCATCCATCTCTGGCCCATAATGCTCGCCCGAACAGACAATTTGCGTCTGCTTCCTCGGACATGATTAGAATGCATGCATAAAAGAGCAATGGGGGCCCACTCCGAACCGAGACCTCCCCGCTTGCATATTGAAGACTGAATTTATGCACCCGGACTCCATTATGATCCCGGTTCGGAAGAGTCTCTTTTCTCTTGGGTTGCCACACGTGTTGGAATTTGCATCGCTGGAAATGGCGGCTTTCGTTTCTGCCAAGTCTTTTAATTTTCATTTATGTATTTATGATGCAGGACTCACCAGTTTTTCTATACTTTCTATTTATTTAAAAGCTCTTCTATGCATCGCGGAATGTTTTGATTCACTTTAAGTTAATTTTTTGAGGTAATTCTGTAAAACAATTTCTACCGTTATTTTGTAACGAGTCTTGTTGTATTCGGCAGTAGGAATCACGTACTGTGGTTTAGAATCGCGTTCTCGATACTCGTATTTAGATGCTTTATAATACTCGGAGAAAATGGACTACTTCAACATTCTTTTCCTGAACGTTTGATCAACATTTGCAATGACTTTTAAAAAGCATATTTGGTGGTTTATAATTCCCTCTCACAGAATGTGTATTAGATTTGACACATTCTTATTCTTCTGGAACTTTCTTATCGTGAAAGTTTCGGTCATCTTTCACTAAAAGACTAGATGCTTTGGCTTTTGAAAGACATTTTCATGGTTTACAATGCACACTTATAAAATGTTCTACTTTAACCTTTTTTATATAAAAGTTCGGTCGTCTTTTAGGGTGATGATTCACATTCAAAAAACACATTCAGAGATTTGAAAAACATGCAGTTGGTTTATAATGCGGGATTATAAAAAGTTCTACTAAATAATTTTTATGTAAAAGTTTGGCCATCTTTTACGATGATCAGGGTGCCTTATCTGTAAAAATAAACATTTATTGGTTCATTATCCGTGCTCGTAAACTATTTGTTTCGTTTATTAATAAGCTCTAATAATAAGTTTTACCTCTTTAACTTTATTTAAATAAAAAAGCTCCACCTTAAGTCTGAAGAAACTCTACTTCATACCTTATCAAGGTGATAAGAAGAAATAAGGTGCAATTTATCTACTCTGGATTTAAGAACCTGTCGGTCGCGATTTTACAGTTCTCAGACAGATCTACCAAAGTAACAAAAGTCTGCACTCAATTACTCCCTTATGTTCCCGCAATATACCGGATTTAAGGTTACGGAATGAACTTGACAACAACTATATGCCAGGAACACAAGATTCTTATGATAAGGACGGCCACTCTGCGATTCCTTTTAAAGCTTTTTATTTCACTCCATATATACAATATGATACAATATGTACAATTGCCTTATTATTATGTAGGCCACCAGCATCAAACTACCATATTATTAGCGTGGTGCGCTTACTTCCGTTCATAACACAGCTCGCCTGCCATCTAACCTTCTTACACATTTTTTCTCCTATGGCGCTGTATCACAGCGCCCTCTTTTCCCTTTTCAACATCTTAAAGACAGCGCATTTATTTTTCCTTGGCTTAAAACATACTCTGGAGCTTTTAAAATCCAATAACGCAAACCGCACTTTTTTTATTCCCTTAAAACATAGTCTGGAGCTTTTAGAACCAACAATGCAAATCGCACGTTTTTTTCTGCGTTAAAACATACTCCGAGACATTTAGAATCTAATAACGCAAACAGAACGATTTTTTTTGCCTTTAAACATACTTTGGAGCTTTTAGAATCTAGTAACGCAAACCGCACGTCTTTTACTGCCTTAAAATAAACAACGCAAAGCGCATGCTTTTTTTCTTTACCTGTAAACGTAAGTTGGGGATTTTAGAATAGATAACGCGAATTGTACTTTTTTTGTTGTCTTAAAACATACTCTGGAGCTTTTAGAATCTGATAGCGCAAATCGCACGTCTTTTACTGCCTTAAAATACACTCTAGAGCTTTTAGAATCTAATAACGCAAATCATGTGTTTCTTGAACCATTGCATTGCCAGAAACAGGACTTGTTCTTTTTTGCTACACAATCGCTGTGTGCCCTTGCTACCACTTGTACTTTTATGTCCATCTGACTCGGGGTGAAATTTTTCCCGATTTTCTCTCTTTAATTGCAAGGTACGCTATAAAATTTTGAGCGCGGTCCTAAAAAATCCACCTGCAACTGACGGATTTTTGTTTTCCTCGCGATTTTACTGAGAAATATTATTTTGCTTCTCAAAGAGGTTAAAAACTTCATGAGCATAAAAATTTCATAAATCTTTTGAGTCAAATTATTCAGTGAGCTGTATGAAATGCAAAAGTGAAAAACAAAATAGCTATTGGTTCAGCAGCCACAGTCGAATCCCGTTATAACGAACTTCAAGGGACAAAAAGGTTTTGTTCGCTTTATCCGGTGGTTCGCTATATCGGAACCGTTAAGAAAAATGCTAGAGTTCACAAAATGTATAACTCATTAGTTGAAATGTTTATCCAATAATGATGTATTTAAAAAATGATAAAAAAATCTGTTAAAAATGATCACTAATGAATAAAATCGACTAAAATAGATTACATTAAACTGACACAATACTAACTAAATTACGTACAACAGGAAAACGGCGGGACCAAAATTTTCGTTCGTTATATACCGGGTTCGCTATAACGGGGTTCGACTGTGGTTAACACGCCTGAACAAACTGAACATGCCTTAGCATGTTGCCCATTACGACAGAACTTTCTGTTGAAAGTTTGTTGCTGGAGTCTAATACGATTACTGTCCGACCACAGAAGCAAGGTCCCTGGAAGCTGTTACGCATGCGCGACAAAAGCTAGTCTACTTAGAAAATAGGGGAAAACGTCATATTTTCAGATGTGTTTGTTTATGAAATACGGAATGTATTTCAGACTGCTTTTTGTCCGCAATTTTAAAATTAATTTTTAAAACTTTATTTTTGATCGAATATGTGAATAATAATTTCAAAATAATAAAAAGAAAGAAGCAAATCTATTTTAAAAATAGGAGTTTTATAGGAGTGGATATTTTCGGATTACATCACACTCAAAATTATCTAAAGCTACGTTTTCGGTGGTTCTTTTTTTCTGACGTTTCCTCGGAGATTCAAATTTTGGAGTTTCTTCACCCTTTGCTTCTCTGCGTATTCCTTTTACACTGGACATTGATATCCCGGTCATTTCACTAGCTCTCTTTAGGAATTGCGAAAGTGGAACAATAACATTTCCTTCTAGTGCTTCTTTATCACACAATTTAATTACATTGTGTATTATACGTTTACAATCACTACGGAACGGCTTATTCCGAGCAGTTGTGTTGGGTAAAGGATCCAATAATTTTAATATAATAATGAAAATGACAGACGAGGAAAAAGCAAGCAAGCGCAGTTAGTAACCGATTCTAAAGAATGTCGAGAGAATACGAGACTTTTCCCCCTCCTTCCTCAGCAGCCTTACCTACAGCGTGAATAGAATCGTCATGGCACTATGCCAACCGTGGTTCTTCGTACTGTGGTCGGACAGTACACTCGTCGATTTCTGTCTTCTGAAGAAACTAGCTTACGAGTTGGAACAAATAGTAACTATATGTAGCTGGTGTGTAGTGTGGGTGCAGGGCCGTTCCTAGGGTAGTTGCCGCCCGTGTGCGAGAATAATTTTGCCGCCCCCCCCCCTCATACCGTATAGATTCATTGAAATTTCTCTGAAATATTTTTACCTTAAATGAAACAACGAATTACAGAAAATATTATAAATTCAGTTTATTTTTTAATTTTACAACCTAACATAATAATAATTATTAAAGTATTGATATAATAACCAAATGAATACGTTATGTTAAATACATACAACACATATCTATTAATACATATACTTAATAAGTCAGTCAAAAAGCTTAAATAATCTTTGCTTTTCTTTCCTTTTTTAATGCAAATTCTGTTATAATATCTGATACATCTGTATCTTCCGAAATGTCCTTTTCGATACTAATAATAGATAAGTCTGAAAGCCTTTCTTGTCCCCTTGTTGATCTCAAATAATTTTTTATTATTTTAAGTTTTGAAAAGCTTCTTTCCCCGCTAGCCACAGTCACAGGTAATGTTTAAAAAAATTCGTATGGCAATCACTAAATTTGGAGACAGATAAATGAGGTTATTTGTAAATAGGTATTGAATCACATTTAACGCGTTCATTTCAGGGGAAATATAGGGTACAACGTTGTCAATTTCATCGCATAAATCTTCAGCTATAGTATCTTTTTCATTTTTAAATGGATCATGTAACATACTTTCCACAGATTTACATTTTGTAGACCTATTTGATTTATCTGTTTCAAGGAAATTATTTAGGTCGTTGAGAAAACTGAAAACTATGTGATGTTGTTATATTTGTTCGAACCTTACTTCTATTTTTGATAATGCAGTTTCCAATATTACAAAGTAAAAATTTATTTTGAATTGGTCTTCTGGATGTTTTGGAGCCTCATCTTTACATTCGTAGTCAAATAAAGAACTTATAAAAAAGGCGCAATGTAAGTTAAGCTGCTTCTCGACAAAGATTGACTTTTGCAAAGAAACGTTCCAAATCGATTTTATTTTAATTTTGTTCATATTTTAAATACAATTCCCCCTACATTTACTTTAATTAAAAAAAAATCGTATTTTCCCGATATGTGAAAAATTTGCCATATTTCACGCACCTGTTAAAGAAATAAGGTGATGCAGTTCAAAAATCCAAGTTTACACTTGTTCCTGTAGTATATGTTTAACATTTGCAAAATCAAAAAAACATTTAAAATAGAATTAAGTAATGAATCCTAGCGTTTTTTTTTTTGGCAAAACAAATATCAAACCATAGATGTATTATTTCAATTTCGAACCGCTAACCGCTCAAAAGAAAGAATATCAAGTTTACTTACCTGTGAAATATTTGTATTGGTCAGCAATCACAAAATCGAGAACAAAAATTCGAGACATAAAGCTTTGTTTTTCAGTTGTTGAGATGGACACGTTCAAAATTAATATAAAGCAAATTATCCCGGTCCTTGTATTTATAGGCTAAGGGCATAAACGAGTATTTTCCTGCAACCTGACGAAAACCGCTCGCACCTACGCGATGCCGGCGATGCGGCGCGATTTGATGGGATGATGGGTTAAAACGTGTTAAAACAAAAACGAACAATTTATTTCCCAATTGGGGGCTTGTGGCGGCCCAGTGGTACAGCGCGCTGGTTTTCGGTGCTGAGGGAGCTCAGATCGAGTCCCAGCGTTGCGCCACGAAAAATGCCTCCGTTCGTGTCGTCCCTTCATAGGGGGTAATGCTGTCCGCCTATATGGTGCCCCCACAATAAAATGGACAGTAAAACTGCGGCGTAGCAAGGGCCAATGTTTGAATACAAGTGCCTCCGCATTGGGGAAAAAAAATTTCCCAATTGGTTGCGACGTGGAGCAGCGTTTTTAAAACCAATGTAGTTTCCAGTTATACTTGTAAAATGCATTTTTAACTCTAAGTAGTTACCTAGCATAATGATATTTTTATATTAATTATTTTACTAATAAATTAATTTAAATTTTTTTTCAACAAGGCGGCAGACTTGCCGCCCCCCTTGACTTGCCGCCCGTGTGCCCCGCACCCCTGGCACCCCCGGGTTGGAACGCCCCTGTGTGGGTGTACGGAAGGAGCTCTTCTTTGAAATTTTCTGGCATCAAAAGCTCACAAATATGTACCATCTAAGTTATTCATTTTGTGTACACAAAAATCGCAACTTGCGATTGTGTGCACCCACAATCGCAACTTATCCAGAAATCAGCCGAGCAGATTTATTTTCCAGAATTCTGTACGTCAGAGGTAAATGATGATAAGTGAATTTTCTTGATTTTCGATATTTTTATTGTAAATGATTCCTTTTGGAAGGAGCTTCCTCGAGGAAAACTGTCCTATATGCAAAACAAGATGGTGGGTGAAATATAGACTTATAAACTATCGCATATGTAAGTCCTGACGAGAAGTAAACCATCACAAAGGTCTCCTAAAAAATGGGAAAATTCTCTGTAGAAAATTCTCTTATGATGGTTTACCTCTGACGTACGGAATTGAACTTCTCCAACTTACAGGAGGATTTGGAGACAGGCTTTTTTTCGCACTTGTAAACGGCTCCCCGGATACATATCTCCGATTGAGAGCACAGAAGGAAAATGAAATTTTCTAAGTGGGTATTTCTCTCAATTTTTACCGGTGACTTATAAAGTGCAGTCACCCAACCCATTTCTGAGTGAACCTCAACACGTTCAATCACCAGTAAAAATTGAGAGAAATTCCTCTCCAGCTGAAGTACTCCGCGGTTAGGCCTCGCTGAGGAGCCGACATTAAGTCCGTCTGCACACGGAGCAACTCGTCCGACGGGCTACAAACCCGTCCGACGGGTTTGTAGCCAGTTGCGCCGTGTGCGTGGCTCCATTCAATTACATAGGTTACGACTCATCACGGACTGGATTGGGATTTGAGTCAGTTATCAGTTTCTTTTGAGTTGCTCTGTGTGCAGACGGTCTAAGGGCCTGTTCACATAGGAGTCCGTTGCATTGCGTTAAGGAAAAGATGACGTTGAGACGAAAATAAACCAATCATAGGCGTTACAAATTTCATTGCTAATCGTTTGGAGGCCTATGAATGGTTTATTTTCGTCTCAACGTCATCTTTTCCTTAACGCTACGCAACGGACTCCTATGTGAACAGACCCTAAAGGCGAAAACCTATTTCTGAGGCTGTTTGTCCACCAGTAGACAAACAGCCATATGCTTTAAGAGTGGCCATTTTGGGAGGCTTTAAGCTTTTTTGTCAATCCTTCATTGAACTAAAAATGACACAATTCATTTATAACTAAAGGGTAGGTTCACAAATGCAGCAATAAACGTAAATTTATAAATTTGAAGAATTATCCCTTTTAAGAGTAATTTGCATACGTTGAAATGGATGTGCCTTTTAGGATCTTTTAGGATTCTAAAACTAAAAGTGTCACAGTACTATATAGTATAAAGCAGGGGTTCTCAACCTTTTCAGGCTCTATGCACCCCCCCATTGAACACTGATGTGGGGTTTACGCCTCCCCCCACCACCACCACAACTATATGGGGTCAATACAAATATAGTACAATCGGAATTTGAAATTGAAGCTGGTTATTAATTGAAAATATAGAATAGATAATTTCATACACAAAATTTATTACTGCACATACCTTAATTTGGAACATATTATTATTAAAACATATGAAATCAAATAATTAAATACAGATCAAATATATTTGAGGTAATCATGGATCTAGGTGAGGTTGGCATGTAATAAAAGTCACTTTCCCAACATTAATGAGGGGGCTGGCACTGTTTGTCCTTGACAAGTTTTTGAATATTAGGTTGTAACTGTGACAAAGAACACCTCAGGTCGCTATCAATATCGAGACGTACGAAAATTATCGTATTTTTACAATTACGACAATTATCGTGTACGACAATTATAGTGTTCGTGTTCGTATGTCGAAAATACGTTATGGTTACATTGTGACCGCAAAATTGAGTACAATAAATTACGGTTAGTTTTACTTTTTATTTTACTTTTTTTTAAACTCACGCCTCCCTTGAAATCCTTCTACGCCCCCCAGGTTGAGAACCGCTGGTATAAAGAAAGGAAATTGAAATACAATCAAACCCCGTTATAGCGAACTTCAAGGGACCAAAGGTTTTGTTCGCTTTATCCGGTGGCTCGCTATATCCGAACCGTTAAGAAAAATACATTTTTGAGTTCACAAAATGTATAATTCATTAATTGCAATGTGTATTCAATAATGATGCATTCAAAAAGTGATAAAATCTATTAAAAAGGATCAGTAATTAATTAAATCGACTAAAATCGATTACATTAAACTGGCACAATACTAATTAAAGTACGTACAACAGGAAAACGGCGGGACCAAAATTTTGGTTCGTTATATCCGTGAGTTCGTTATAAACCGGGTTCACTATAACAGCGTTCGACTGTATTTGAATCAGTAATGTGTATTTTTCGAAAAAAAAGTGCTCCCAAAGTAGGCCGATAATTAAAATAGAAAAAGTAAAAAAACTATGCAAATTTAACTTTGGAACTCTACAATTTTAATCACTTTCTGTCGTTTTATTTCTATTTTGAATATCATAGTCGGGAATATTTGTGTTGACGTCACTGTAAACGGCAACTATCCGCAGACCCGCATTTAATTTTATTACGGGCACCACGGCTCAAAGATTTTAACAAATGCTTTTAAAATACGCCAATTTCGATACTTTTCTTTCCGAAACTCCTGGAGTTTTCCTAGATTTATTTAAACGAGAATAAATGACGTGACACGGAACGAAGAGAACTTTTTTTTAATGTCACTCAGGGGAGTCTGCGTACATATTTTTTTTTCCTTCTTTAGAAGAGAAATTAACTGCGACAACGCAATGTTTACTTCATTTAAAGTTTAATATCGCGTCTCTGCCGCCACATCTGCCGCCCAAACACTTTTACAATGCGGGGGATGTCAAAATGAGACGGAAAATGCTGTTGGCGGAACATCGAGCCGGCCAGCGACAGTTGTCATGTACTTCCCCGCGTTGGGGCTGATATAATTTAGTTCCCTTAAAATTAAATTTTAACGAGACTGCCCGCGCCATTAGCAGTCGCCCCGAGTGGAGGCGTGGTCAATAATGGCCGGATACGGAATAGATGAGGGAACTCGGTGATTCTCGATACATACTCAGGGAAAAATAAATAAACCATTGAAATTTAGATTTTCACTTGAGGTCTATTACACATAAATTGTTTAATAGCTACTCGGGTTCAAATCTTAATAAACTTTATTAGAAGCAATAAAATGGCGGAAAATTAAACAATAGTGAACCAAAATCAAACCAACTTGAAAGATGAATTAATTTTATTTTTTTATATATATTTTTAACGGAGAAACCATGGCAAGAGAGTTAGTCCAAGGCTACGTCCAAGGCCAGCTGTATGCTCGAAATTTGTAATTTTTCTGCTTCTTTGACTCTCTATGCTTTTCGTCATTATCTTGCTGTCTCAATTTTGTACCACTATTCGTGATAAACCGTGGTAATTTCAGAAATGGGTTGGATGATGGGTTGCACTTAAAGTCTCCAGAATAAATTGAGAGAAATTTCGAGTTTGAAATTCTTGTCCTTCCAACGCAATTACAACAAAGGCAAAACCTACTACCAAGATTACGCGCTCGCTGGCGATGTATAGTTAAGATAGTCTTAATGCGTTTGAATTTTGCCAATGCGGGTAATTGTTTCTGTAGGCATCCTCACATACTTCCCGGAAATGGTTGGTTGCTTTCAATGGGAGCACTGTATAGGTAAATCAACACAACCCGCTGTTGCTACCTCCATTTAGGTCAAGTACTACCTAAGGGTGAAAACTGGAGGGCTCTCCCTAACGTCATAAGACTTTCCGATCTACAGATTGAACGTGTACGTATCCGGCCTAGACACGAAGGTATTAAATAGTGGTCTTCGGGATTCAAACCAAGCACTCCCATTTTTAAGCCCAACGTTCTACCACTAGGTTACCTCGGGCCGGTAGTCCTAATGTAAATTTTTATAAACATATTCCCCAAAAAATCCACACGAGGGCTAAATGCCTAAGCCTCTGTCATTCAAGAGTCTATGGTCATCTTTAGACAGAAGGTGCCAGACTGTTTAACCCTCGTGTCGCAAATGACAGCGTCCTCAAGCCATTAATTTCTGTAAAACCTTCCCCAGAATGGGGGAAGGCCTCTAGGAACGGATTATAGTTACGACACTGAACCTATGGACTATAAGGAGATGAAATAATGCTTTTATAAGGATCAATTTCGTGCGTTTAGAATGTGACGTCTGTTGAGTGTCTTGCAAGCGAATCGAGGTGGGGAAACTCTTGTCACGTGTGCAAAGCCAAACTGACTAACTTCAGATTTCACAAGATATGGAACCTTAAGGCTGCTATGTTCTAAGAAAAAAAAATCGTATTTCCCTTTTCCTCTTCTTGCAGATTCTTGTGGTGGGAGGAGTCCAGTTGACAGTTCGAAAATTCCACCCCCCTTAGGATTGACATTTTGAGGGATTGTAATGGCTCTCCCTCTATAGGGGGGATTAAGCACTGCCCCCCAATTTTTTATTTAAAATATATTTTTGTCAACTATTCACAGGTACATAAATACTGATAATCAAATTAAATTGTTATTGTCAGATATCCTGAACTTTTTTGCAAAGCGCTACAGGTTTCATTTTATAAATTTCGTCCACCGAAGGAATTTATGAGCGTTTAAAACACACTATACCAGATTTTTCCCCGAATAATTTAAATTTAAAAATATTAATTGCATTTTAAAAAAAAACGAAAAAGGTACATAAATGTAAAATTGCTTTTTCTATAATGGAGTACAATTTTTAAAAAATAATCTTTGAATCCAAGTCGGCAATCCGTGGACAAATTTTCTCCATAGGTTAACATTGAGGTGAGCGAATCCAATGGGGTTAGTATATAGCGATGAGGCGAGGAAAAAGGAAGAGCGGTTTCCATTTAAATGATAAATGAAAGAGAACGTAGTTAAATTAAATGATGAAATAAGTTTTTTTTTTACCATTTTTATTAATATATAAACACGCGTGTGTTTTCCGGGTGTCATAAATATGCCACGAAGGTTCCGATCGAACATGCCACTACGCCCTGAGAAATCCCGCCAAATGTTGTAGCCTGCAGGCAGTTTTGAGGCACATTTCCTATTTCCCAGCATTCTCGATATCGCTGCTCCTCCCTGAGACTGTACCACACTGGTGATTAATGGCGTCTGCCCGACCTCTCTCTGGTACATGAACATTCCTGCACCGTGAGCGGGGGCTGAATATACATCCGGGCATCCGAAATGGGCTTTCCAACCGGGCATGCATAATCAAGCCCAGTGAGAATATCTGCCGCTGTCAACAAGTCCCTCATGCAATCATGACGCGAGGGAAAAAACGAAGGGTTGTTCTGTGCAGGGTTCTTTGTATTTTTATAATGACTTACCTCCCCTCTAGGTAAATAAAGCTCATTAACTCTTCTCCTACCCCCTTGTAATGGGTTATTAATTCTATTTTTTCGCGATGAGAGGCTCTTGTGCAAATATTTTTTCTAATTGCGAAAATGTAGGGGGAAAAAAGGAAGGTTTTCTAGGGTATAATTTTAGCGAACAATTAAGGTGATTGGGATTTTTTGAAGATTTATTCGTTTTGTTCATCGTTGGGTTTTTCCGAGTCTACTGTATTTTGGAATCCGTTTTCTGCTCGAAGTAAAATATTTAGCTAAATAGATTCTAAATTATTTGCTGTTTATTTATAACCCTTTTTTTTCGTTTAATATGAGAAAATACTGCAGGAATATATAAAAGGCCTTCTAGCTTTCGATTTGATGGGGAGTGTCGGATAAAACGTTGTTATAAGAAGTTGGCTGCTGGCAATCTGCAGTTATTCAAAATTATTTGCATTCTAACTTGACAATAGCTAGTGCCATTTGAGACGATCTTCTACTTCTTTTCTTCTTTTACGGGATATATATATATAAAAGAGCTTGTCTGTTTGTTTGTCCGCTATAGAATCATAGACTGTTTCACCCACCGGGACCAAATTCGGCACAGTTAATGTTTTGGACCCGAGAAACTTAAATCAGGAAAAACGAAATTTGGGGCTCAATTAGTTTTTTTTAAATTAATTTTTTAATGTTTTTTGTGCCCGATAGAGGTGCGTCTACCCCCTGTGGATTCCGCTCGACCAGCTGCGTTAAGAGGGGTGGTTTGAGGATGACGGAGGGGGGGGGGGGGGCGAATTACAATGCACGGGAGAAAGAGGGTTGGGAATGACCATAAAATCAGACGAAGGTCCGCAGGCTCAAAGTTTCTTTCTTTCTTTCTAATTGTTTGTATATCATTTCAGTAGAAACGTGCTAAGCGCATTCTGTCTGGCCAGATGAACATGAAGAGCGGGAATGCAGCCCAGTATTTTTTTGATGGAATGCATGAAATATTTTATATCTATATATCTACCCGGGCAACGCCGGGCAATAATGCTAGTATATATATAAATAAGAAAAAGATGAAAGAGAAAACCAGTAATAGCTCTAAAGCTACTTGCAGCCAGGAACAAATAACATGAAAAGAAAAGTATATATATATATATATATATATATATATATATATATATATATATATATATATATATATATATATATATATATATATATATATATATATATATATATATATATATATATATATATATATATATATATATATATATATATATATATAATATATATATATATATATATATATATATATATATATATAGATATATATATATATATATATATATATATATATATAGATAGATAGATAGATAGATAGATATAGATATAGATATATATACATATAATATACATATACAAATATATATATATATATATATATATATATACACACAATTTTTTTTTGGCCGATACTTTTTGGGGGAAGAAGCATTTAATACGTGCTTGCTAGTCGTGGTTTGGCCACTGCTTATTTAAATGTTTCGAACTAAAAAAATAAACGAAAGAAAATAATCATTCTGCTTGTCGGCTTTGAATAAATTATCTGGAAATCTTCAGTCACTAACAAAGCGGGTGGGTCGCGGTATTTAATTATATTACTATCCAAAACTAAACTTTTATTTCTACGCAATTCCGAAGCATAACTGAAATCTTCGTAACCTATTGACACTGGTTACGGGCTCGTTTAAGGCTGCTATGTACTAACCGTCACAGTGGCGCCAGGGGCACGATAACTTTTTGGCGCCCCCCTCCACCCGAAAAACATTTAGTAATATAATACATAGAATTCGTTGAGAACCGTTTGGCCCACCTCTGCGAGTGGCGCCCGGGGCATGATAGACCCCCTTCAACCCCCCCCCCCCTTCGCTACGCTACTGTAACCATACTGGATTGTCTCACCTCAATGTTAACCTATGGAGAAAATCTGTCTACTATGGAGAAAATGGAGAATATGTGTGTGTGTTGTCAGTCAGTCAAAATTTAGATGCATTTTGGTACTTTTCTTTTTAACTGTTTACTGCTTGCCCAAGCGATACAGACTGAATTTGGCATGCTGCCAAAATCATACCTCGCTGCAACGCTGAAATTTTGCTTTCCGCAGGACCGTTATTGAGGAACGTAATCATACGTTAAAAAGAAAATGAGGAATCAAAAACTTTAAAATAATTAAAAACTAAGAACAAGGTAGTATATAATTGAGAGATAAAATATTTTTAAAATTTAAAGATTAAAGTTTAAAAAAATTTGAAAAAATTATTAATTAATCAAGGTATTGAAATTTTAGGATAAGAGAATTGGCCCTTAGCAGAATACAAAGATGTAAAAAAAATAATAAATAAATAAATTTAAATTTAAATTTAAAAAATATAAATAAATAAATAAATTTAAATAATAAATAATAATATAAAAAAACTTACTCAGGGAAGAAATGCTTTTATTTTAAAAAAAAATCGTATTGAGATAATTGTAAAGTTCTATAGAGAAGCTAAGGATAGCGAGAGGGGAGATTTGGAATAAGATAATTAAAAAGAGTTAAATACAGTAAACAAGATGATCAAAATTTCACAAATGAAATATCACGTTATTGGGTCATTAGACTAAAAATTTGCCTTAAAGATGAAATTTACATATATTTATGGGTGCGACGGAAATATTTATAATTTGAACGTAGCCTAACGTGAAGCTCCCTTCCTCTACGTAGACGAAGGAAAAGTGCCTGGAGTTCATTTGCGAGGGAAACAGGGACGACTGTATGAAATCCGAAATATATATCCTGTCCCTTTTTCTCCAGGTATACATTCGAGACATTTTTCTTGTGTGTAGAACTTAATAAACACGCATGTGTTGTTCGAAATCTATTTTACCCTGAAATTCTAGCACTTCCCCTTTCTCCCCGGATCCTCACAAATTGCTGAAAGCTTCCGGCGAGAACATGTTATGCAAAAGACCCTTCATCCATCATGGTCGTCATATGCCTTCGGAGGAAGGGGGAAATTCTCCCCCTTTCTTTTCCCCTACTGCGGGGAATAGTTTTTAAAAGCAACAAATCACGATATACCTTCGGAGAGAGAGAGGACACCGTACGAAAAAGAAATTTAAGAAAGTGTCTGAGGGAGAAAGGAGAAAAAATTAAATTGAAACCGATCGTGTTTTACGTCGATGTGCCCCTTTCATTAATCAGTTTTTTGGGAAGGTAAGCTTGTATATAATGACTGAACAATAGATGACAAATGGAAGTTATTGAAGTATGGCGGCTTAAGGTTTCGCAGCATGTTCGAAGTGAATTTTTTTTAAAATTATTTATTGTTTGTTTTTTCTATCCGAAATTTCTGGTAGAAACGTCTAAAAACGGGTATTAAAAAGCTTTTAAGTTTGTTTTTTTATAAAGAAGCAAAATACGTGAGAGCTCCAAAACATTACCTGTAAGGCAAACTCAATATCCAATATACTTTTCTATGATAGTAAATATATTGTAATACATATTGTATTTTAATAAAATAAAATAAAATAAAAGTTATTGAAGTATGGCGGCTTAAGGTTTCGCAGCATGTTCGAAGTGAATTTCTTTTTTAAAATTATTTATTGTTTATTTTTTTCTATCTAAAATTTCTGATAGAAACGTCTAAAAACGGGTATTGAAAAGCTTTTAAGTTTTTTTATTTTTTTATAAAGAAGCAAAATAGGTGAGAGCTTCAAAACATTACCTGTAAGGCAAACTCAGTATCCAATATACTTTTCTATGATAGTAAATATATTGTAATACATATTGTATTTTAAAAAAATAAAATAAAATAAAAGTTATTGAAGTATGGCGGCTTAAGGTTTCGCAGCATGTTCGAAGTGAATTTTTTTTTCAAATTATTTATTGTTTATTTTTCTATCTAAAATTTCTCGTAGAAACGTCTAAAAACGGGTATTGAAAAGCTTTTAAGTTTTTTTTTTTATAAAGAAGCAGAATAGGTGAGAGCTCCAAAACATTACTTGTAAGGCAAACTCAATATCCAATATACTTTTCTATTATAATAAATATATTATAATACATTTTGTATTATAATAAAATAAAATAAAATAAAATAGACCTTCCTCCTTGTTGTTATTACAGAAAACTAAAGTTAAAGCACTGTAGAAAGGAATAGTCTTTAAATTTTATAGCAATTGATATTTCACTGGTTTGGTTTGGTTTGGTTTGGTGCGCTACGGTCAACCTTTTGCTACACGAGGGCTAATTAGACCAGGACCTACAGTTTAAAGCCGATTCCGAACGGCTGCAAACATCCATGCTAGAGTGGAACTCGAACCCACAGGATCTGAACCGAATGCTAGCGCCCTAGCCATTCGGCCATCCCCTCGCCATATTTCACTGGTATGTTAGTGTTACTACAGTTGGACAGTGTTGTGCAAAAGGAACCAACTCATTAAATAATCGTATTCATCCAATGATCAAAGCAGTTTTAGAATCCTTAAAGATTGTGTTTGAAATAGAGAAATTTTAAAAACTTTGAAATTTTGCACTATTTCAACGTAGGGACCTTGAAATCTCAATGTTATTTTCTGAAACTTCATTGAGCTCTCTCATTGAGTCAAGCGCAAGGTCCCAGCAACTCGAGCTGAATAAACCGATTACTCCAAGCGAGGGATTAGTCTGTATGATGATTCAACCACTACGTGATAACTCTTCCAGAGGTCTCGCGAAAGGGAACGATTATTGCAAAGACTGGTAGAGTTGACATCAGCAGAGGTGTTGCCCAAATTGACGGTAAAATTTAGTCAATCGTAATTCCAAACGACCGGTGCGAATCGGGTTAAAAGTACAGGTGAAAAAAACAATGACTGTGCAAAAGTTTTTGGGAATAGTACGAAATGAGGGTGGAATGTGTTAAGGGTGACATAAAGTCGCCCAAAAATCTGCTGAAAACGGCAAAATAATAGTTAGTGAACCTGATGAATACAGATTGAGTCAAGGGTTAGGCCCCGGTAATCCGAACTACATAAACAGTTTACTCCAAGTCAGGGATGGATAAAGTCAGTGGATTTAAGTAATTCAGTATATTTAACTAAAAAGCAGCATTTTTAACGATTGTATAGGATAAACAATTAGCAGGGTATCGACAGTAAAAATGCTGGAAAAATTTTCCGAGCGAAAGTTAGCAAACTACTGCATTACGCTTAACACCGCTGGCGGCTGTAGAATCTTGGAAGAGAACTGTCTGATTTCGAAGTTATTTTGAAAAGTTCCAATCACAGTTTGCGTTTCAAAAGAAATACGTAATGAAATACGTAATTTTATTATTTGGATGAAAGTGAATCCCTTTGGGGATGATTCGCTCTTGCTGGACCTTTAGTATCAATAAAAAGTTATTTACTACGGACTTAATCGAAATCTTTATTTCTTTGTCATCTATTTGGGCATCGATAAATGTGGCTCTGTCAGTCGCCTGAGCCATTTTCCCTCGCGTCGGGCGATCTCCCATCCGCCTCCAGTAATCCATGCAAGTGTTTAAGCCAAAGCAGCGCTGAAATCCAACTCTAGCCACCCCTCCCACCCCATATCGCTTTCAACAAGCGCCGGGATGGTTAAGAATGATTGACAGCATGTGACCCCTGACGAACCCCCTTTCCCCTCGTAATGGGACCCCCGGATCAAAACCGCAACCGTACGCGAAAGCGCTAAAAGGGGGGAGGGAAGGGGAGGGTAGACTTCGAAGCAGGCTTTGTAAGGGCAGGCGGGAAGCAAAGTGGTTGCATATTGCGAAGTGAATAATACGAGTGGGAGTGACGGGCTGTTTGCCCAAGCTGAAAGGGGGGGGGGAGGATGAAGCGTTTAACTGTCACTTTTTATACAGACGCTTCGTTTATTTCAATTGAACTACGTAGAAACAGAGTTATCTGAGCGTCGCTTGTATCTCCTGGCAGCACTTGAACTTTTGCGTTTGTAGTCCTGAGAGGCAGAACGGTGCGGGGTGGAAGGAACACACACACAAAACAAAAAAAAAATGGTACAGAAGGCGCGAGTCGATCGATTTTTGTCGATCATGGGAAGTAACGGAGATGAAATGTTTCATATAAAGGAAGAGTTTACGGAGGAGAAAAAAAAAACATTATTGGTGTGTTTTGGAGCAGCTAGGAAGCTGGCAGAAAAGAATCTTAATATTTCCCAAGATGAGATGCAGCTTTTAAAGTTGGGGCAAAGTTGGACGAGATAATCACGAGGCGCTTTCATGGAATGTTAAGTTATCTTCTTTCAAATATTATGAGTGGTCTAAGCACTTTGTGTATCTGGTCTAGAAAGATGGAGACTTCAGTGGCCTAGATTTGATTTCTGGGAATGCGAAAACAAATCACAGATGGATTGGGCCATACAGTGTCCTAATATGTCAAGGCATTGGTTTGATAGTCATTCTGGAAGTTTATGGAGTAAATAATTTGGGGTCAGTACTAATACTAATACAGTCGTCCTCTCCTGTGGAGGGTAAACATTTTAATCTGAGTATATCTTTCCCTAACTATCCACATCTCACGCGAAGAGGGTTTAAAAGTACACTTCTGAATTTCAAATTGCACTTTTGGAGTATGAATATTATGATTGAGTAAACTCCGCTCCTGTTCATTTTGTTTAACTCCCCTGGGAGTTTATGAATTTAGGAAGGGGTTATTTCATAGCCTGACAGTCTTCACCACAGTATGGAAAATTACAATAACTGAGTAGATCATTGTCCTGTTTATACTAATCATTCTCCTGTTAGGTTTCACTCTCAGGGTGGTGCAGCTTGTCCTCACTGGACCTTGCGCCATTAAACCCCATAGAACCAACCAACCAACCACTCTCAGGGAATGATTAGTCCATAGTGTGGGCGAGTTGTCTTCAGCACAGTACAATAGAAATCAGTACAGTACAGTACAATAGATTCTCCGGTTATATTCTCCTCCTTATTACGATTACTATCTTGGGAAGTTGTGCGGTTTTTGAAAGATCAGATCATAGCTTAGGTGAGGTTGTCTTCGGCATATTTTTGACCAGAATTGTGATTGTTGAGTTGATCAACCTGCAGTCAACTTCATGGAAGGATGTTCATGTGAATAGTGGAAGATGAATACTTAACGTTGCTGGGGACTTGGTGGTTTCTTGGAGATTGGGGAGAGTAGTGATAGTTGGATAAACCCTCAACCACTAAGTTAGTCTCTTTAGAGGAAGACTAGAACATCATACTCTGGTAGAACTGCATTCTCCAGAGTATGGTAGACATTATTATAGAAGCATAAATCATCCACCGGAGTGAGGTTACATGCAGTTTGGTAACAGCTAAGATTCATCGTAGAGGAATTGCCCATTTGTTAGGCAAAGACTCATCTGTGAGTTTATGTGGCTAGAAGAAGGCTACTGCATATTATCTTATCGGCTGTAAAACAAAACAGGCCAAACATTTTTAAGCTAGAGATAAATATCCCAGTGGGTTCTTGGATCTTAACTGCATTGTTGTTTCCAAAAATAAGTTATACATCTGTCGCATTGGTTTATTCAAGCTAACGTGCTTAATTATCTTTAAATCTTACATGGACTTCGATTGTCGATCATGTGATATATTGTACTCAGTGACTAAACATTTCAGTACTACAGAAATATCAATAAAAATTTATGTAAAGCAATTTTTTTAATTTAATTTTTTTTCAGTGACTAATAAAATGGGCATATATATATATATATATATATATATATATATACTGTTAACTTTGTTTATGAAAATTGAATGCTTTATTTTTTTCTTTGCAGGTAAGAATGCTCATTCAATCTTGCTGAAACCTACTCTTTATTTGTCCTATGAAAGGCAAGTACTTTTCCACGCTATATCTTTCAAAATAATAGATATTACAAGTCAATGAAGAATTTAACTTTGTTTCTTGTCAAACTTTATCTTCTGTCACTTCCATAGAAATAAATTACCCCAGAAAGAGATAATCGAGAGCAATGAAAAATGTTCATCAATAATAAGAAAAATATTTGAGTTCCTGCGGTCAGTTATCCTGATGAAATTGGGTGTCAAAAGGCCATTCTGATATATTTATTACCGGCTTCTGAGTATTTTACAATTACAAGGAGGCTATAATCAAACTAGGGATATGTAGGAAATATATCTAGTAGAATAATCACAGAAAAAGCTTGGGGGGAGGGAACTTTGTAAGCTTTGGTTTGATTTGGAGCGCTACGGTCAGTTTTTACTACACGAGGTCTCATTGGACTGGGACATAGTGCTTAAAGCCGATTTCGAACGGCTACAAACGTCCATGCCAAGAGTGGGACACGAACCCGCAGACTCTGGTACGGAATGCCAGCGCCCTAGCCTGAAACTTTGCAAAGAGAATCTGTCAGTAACATATTAGTTTCCTTTAATGTCACCAGATGGCGTTGGTGAGCTAAAATATAGTAAAATATACCACTTTATGGTGACATGCTGTCAATCATTTGCCAGTCACTTAAATACAGTATGAAATTGGATGTTTTTCAGTAATCTCTAGATGGCACATTGAGTATTAATATATATGATAAATTATGCGTAAATCTTTGTTCGAGAGATTTTTGCTTCTGTAGAAGCTGTTCCAGCAAAGAAATTCATAGAATAAAGCGAGTTGGATGTGACATTATGCACCCAAAACAGCACAAAATTGTATGACTGACCTCTTAAATTGTGAAATGGATAATTAAGCATAAGTTTTCTTAAAGATCAATGAAATAACTTCATTTCAACGGGGACTTTGCTGCAATAGCAACTTCAAACGAAATTTATTTTACTTTGAAAGAGGATGCTTGAAAAGTTTTAATTGAAAAAAACAGGTTATATTTGAGTATGTTAGACATATATTTGGAGAGAGTTTCTCGTTCCTGGAATTCACTTAGGTTTGAAACAGACACCAGTCTGGGGGGGGGGGGAGAGAACCACGCATTGATCTCTTAACGTTTTTATCTGACCATGCATTACCGTTTTTTGGAATTCGCAATTTCTTTTTATATTCCAGAATTTATTAATTTTTTATATCATAGTTTTTATTATCACTCCGTGTCAACAGCGGTTCAATCTTAGAGGAACGAATTTTACATCAGGCATTTCAGAAAATTTGAAACTAAGTTTGACTTTAAAAAGTAGGAAGTGGAAGAAACAAAACTTTTAACTTTATAAAAAATATCGTCGAAAATTTGTTCATGCCTAAATGACTTTTAAAAAATACCTAAGACTTATAATAATATATAAGCCTTATAATATATATATATATATATATATATATATATATACACTCATGGACAAAAAAATTAGCGCACCAAGAAGGAGTCGTCAAAATGAAACGAAATTTTACATACGTAATGACTACTTTGATATAAGTAAATGATAAGAAAATCAAAGAAAAAGGATAATTTATTTCAGAGAAAAAGGCAAAAGAACGGAGGAGTTAATACTCCGTTGGACCCCCTCTAGCGCGAATGTACGATGCGATACGATCGGGCATTGAGTCATACAAGTTCTATATGATGTCTGGAGACATTTCGTTCCATATTTGCTGTAACCTTGCATCTAGTTCGTTCAAACTCGTGGGATGCCCAACTCGTCGTCTCAAATGATCGCAGATATGCTCGATTGGAGACAAATCTGGGGATCGGGCAGGCCAAGGAAGGGTAGTAACAGTGCGGAGACAGTCTTGTGACACCCTTGCCGTATGAAGCCGAGCATTGTCTTGTTGAAAAATGGCTCCTGGGAGCCGTTGCATGAGTGGCAACACATGTGGTTGCAGGATTTCATGAACATACCGCTGGGCTGTCATGGTGCCACGGAACAATACTAGGGGTGACCATGTATTGTAGGCAATGGCACCCCATACCATCACACCAGCTGTGGGAGCGATGTGTCGCTGTACAGCAAAGGCAGGATTGAAGCGTTCACTACAAGCTCTCCACACACGAACACGATTGTCATCACTGCAGAGATTGAATCTGGATTCGTCGCTAAAGACGACCTGGTTCCATTCCGCTGCAGTCCAGTTTCCTCGTGCGCGGCAAAACTGCAAACGGAGGCGTCGATGGGTGGGCGTCAAGGGCAGCACACGTAATGGGCGCCGCGATACCAACTGTCCTTCAGCCAGGCGCCTTCGTATGGTTCGAGATGACACAGAGGCCCCTAGTGAAGGTGCTACCTGTGCCTGGATGGCGGCCGATGAAGCAGTTGGCTGTACGCGTGCAATTCTTACGATGTGGCGGTCTTCTCGACGACTGGTCTGTCGAGGGCGTCCCGAGCCTGGTCTTCGTGTACATGACATCTCTCGGGTCCACTGGTCCCAACACCTCCTCACAACACAATCAGAGCGGCCTAATTGACGAGCTACTCGCCTAGCTGACCACCCAGCTTCCATCATCCCGACGATTCTCCCCCTCTCAAACTGCGACAACTGCTTACATTGTCTTCGAACACGGCGTAATGGCAAGTCTATCTCAGCTCTTCCTTTGTAAATGATTCAGCACACTCAAACAAGCTTTGGTTACCTGTTTTATACTCCACAGAGTGCGATGTTCAACGCCCTCTACCGGCTATACGTAATGCGCAATCACGCTGCATTTCTAATCGTTTGCATATCTCCCCGAAATGTACCTTCATTGCAAGTTTCGTTACGATCCCGCAATTATTTCTTGGTGCGCTAATTTTTTTGTCCATGAGTGTATTTATATAGTGGAATCTCGATCTATCGTTTTTCAAGGGACCGATTGAAATGAACGATAAATGCGGGTAAACGATATATGCGGAAACATACCAAAGCAATATGATTGTTGGGACTAGATAAAATGAACGACACATACGGAAAAAACGACGAATCCGAAGACGATCGATTGAGATTCCACTGTATATATATATATATATATATATATATATATATATATATATATATATATATATATATATATATATATATATATATATACATACATATATATATATATATATATATATATACATATATATATATATATATATATATATATATATATATATATACATACATATATATATATATATATATATATATATATATATATATATAGTGAAACTTCTCTTAGGCGACCAGTCATAGCTCCAAAAAAAAGTGGCAGTGGAATTGGAGTGGCCGGCTAGAGCAGTTTTACTGTACTATATACTATATGTAATATATTCTGTACTATATACTATATGTACTAGTTCTACATTACAGCTAGAACCGATGTGCACGGGACATGTTTTTGTGGAGGCTTTCCTATCAAAATCCTTCTTTTTTTTAATCCCAACGACTCATCCTCCTTTGATTTCTGTTCATGCAAGACTGCGATACGAACACGGTAGCAAAACAATATTTTTTATTGTTATTAGAACAATTAAAACACGTATTTATTTTTTTCAAACATTCATTCGCAATCGTTTTGACTTTTGCTTTCGACCGCACCTGTATCAACCTATTCTTCGCTGACAGCCATACTTCTATCGAGTTTCGACAAATCATCAAACAATTACGCAACCTGTAACAATGGACAGACTTGTGTCAGAATTTCCTTTACGCATTTTCATCCCGTAATTGTTTTGAAGGGAAAACCTCCGCAAAATCATGTTCCATGGTAATAAAAAAACTTTTGTTACGAACAGTTTTGATTAAAAAAAAAATTTAAGAGTATAAAAAAAGGGTATTTTTGTATTATTTTACCTATTTTAATGCAAATTTCAATACTAATTTGAAAAATTGTATCATTTATATACTTATGCAGTTATCGATAGATGACTATTTTAAACAACTTGACTATTAAAAATCAATCGATTATAAAATTATTTGATTATTTCCGTAATCCAAGAATGTATTTGTTAAACTTGAAAAAAAAAAAATTCACCTAAGTTATACTAATGCCATCTGGTGGCACTAAAGCAAACTACATTTTTATTCACAAATTTTCTTCTGAGTATTACAACCAATCATTATTTGCAGCATTAATTGTTATATATTTGTGAAAATAATTTTTTTCAAGTCTTTTGTAAGGTATTGGCAGTTTGTTTATTACTTCTCGTTACCTACCCTATTACAAGTTAATGTAAGAGAATATAATACGATTGTAATTCAAATTATTAGCGTTTGTTGTAGTGTTAGTGTAGTTTGTTGCAACCTATTTTCGCCGATCTAAGACACGGTATTACTACGGATGAACACCTGCTAGTACGATTGACCGAAACTGTCAGCGATTTCAAAGGACTTCTTTTCCCCATTTGCACTGTTGAGAAGGTAAAACAGTTTTACAGGCAAAGTAACGTGTTAAAAGATAACATACGAATAGTAATACATATAATTATTTATTTCACTGAAGATAATATTTGAAACACATTTTTTCGTAAAAATTATACATTTGAGTAAATTTCAAAATTATGCATTTTAAAATTATGCATTAAAAAATTTTAAATTATATATTTAAAAAATTATACATTTGTAAAAAATTCAAAATGATGCATTTAAAAAATTATACATTTGAGTAAATTTCAAAATTATACTTTCAAAATTATACATTTTCAAAATTATGCATTTTTAGTAAATTATACATTCGAGTTCTATAAATATTTTTACTTTCACTTACACATCAATTGAAGATACATAGAAGAGTAAATGAATTTCGAAAAATAACTATTATGTAGCTCAACACCGTAAATTTTTCAATATTACAACAAGCAGACAAAAGGACGAAAACTTTTTTAATAAGATGTTTTGCATACTACTAGTCGCAGTTCGATTGTTTGCTCATTGAAATTAACGAATGATTGTCATGAAACAATGGTTTTTAAAATATGTAAATTTGTACCCTAACAATATTGTTCTTAAAATGTTATTTCATCCTATAATTCATTCAGCTTTTGAAAACTATTTTTTATCAGCGTATGTGTGCTATTACAGCATAAAGTTAATTTCACTTAATTTCGCGAATCCTCCAATTATATTCATCATCTCTATATATAAAACAGTTCCGTAACTGACTGACTAATTGACTGACTGACAGATAACGCAGAGACCACACCGCTGGACTTAAAGGGCTGAAATTTTGCATGGCGATTTTTCTTATAGTGTAGGGGTGCACTAAGAAAGATTTTTAAAAAATTCTTCTTAGATTTTTTAAAATTAAATTTATTAAGCTGCTTTTGTAACTTCTTTAAAGTTTCAATTTAAAATAATAATCTTGAGGTTATAAAATTTATACCACGAGAAAGATCCTAAAAATGCCTTTAAAATGAAATGTTTTTCGAATGTTTACCTCCATTTTCTGATTTTTGGTGAATTTTTAGAGATAAATTTTTAGAATTTAATTTATTAAATGTCGATCACGTGGTTTCTTTTTTTTTATACTTTAAATTAATTTTGCGTCACGAGAATAACAACAAATTAAATTGACAAAATAAATTATTAAAATACGGTAAAAGATGAAATTTAACTACTAGACTAATTGAGATGGAAGTTTTTTTTAAGAATTTAATTCACATTAGTATGTTTTATGGATATTAAACATACAAACTTATTGCATACATTGACCGTTATATTTAATTTGAATATTTTCTTCTACATTATTTTGTCTATAAAAATATCTATTACGATTTTTTTATTAATATATTTTTTTAGCATTAATTCCATACATTGACCGTTGTATTTAATTTGAATGTACTCCGTAGCGACGCACGGGTATTCAGCTAGTATCTATATAAACACATTCCTTAAATTTACTGAATCAGTTCTCTCTCTCTTTTTTTTTTCTTTCTTTTTTTTCTTTTTTTTTAGGATGAGGAAAGTTTTTAGAAAACGTTTTCATAAAATGATGATTGCGTACATCATGGCTGTTTAAATATTATTAGTTACTTTTCTGCAGCTAGTACTTCTTCTGTTCAAATAATCTATTGTTAAATGGTACCATAATTAAAAGTATTAACCCCTTGAACTATATTTTGACTTTAGTAAGGTACGTTTGCTTCGTAAAGAAGCATGAATTAAATTTTAAAAGGCTTCATTATAAAGTATTACTAGCTAGGTAAAAAAAACGAAAAAAAGGAAATAAGGTCTGTTATTAAAAATATATTTTATTTAAAAACTTACTATACCCAGGGATATTTACCAGCGGGCAATATTTCCAGAAATGTGGAATTCTAAAATCGAGTTTTGAGTGTTCGGAAACGTAAAAATTCAAATTCCAATAATTTTTTAAACCTTCCTAAATCTTCCCAGTGGTGATCTGTTAGTGTCGCTAAAAGTGTGTATCAGTTACAAGATGATGAGCAAATTTTATTTATTGAAAGCCGTTTTTCAAATCTTAAAAATTTAACTTAAAACTCTCTATATATTCAGCTTTATTGCCACCTATAAAAGAACGAGTTCGAAAGAATGCATATATTAAATTGTGTTGTAATGTATACAACTGTTTCATCCGCACTAACGTAGAGCTTAAAGATTTCTTTTCCACGTAAATTCTTGTCAGAGCTCTAAATGTTGCATCCCCCAACATCATTGAAAACTGAACAAAGTTCATAAATGCTGGTCTTGCGCATGCGCTCAAAAGCGTGACAAAAGAAATGCACCAGTTTAAATTTTACCAAGCCTTAAAAGTCTAATTATAGCTCTTGAACGATTCCCAAAACTGCTTTAATGTCCAAGCCTAGAAAAATTACGAGTTGCAGGGAAAATGTTCAAATCCTACTAAAATCTTTTACTAAAGTAAAACAAAATTGTAAAAAATTACATTTTGTGACAGACAGAGAGTAGAAAGTAAAATCTACCCATAGCTACCAATACAATTTATACTAAAATATTCGCAACTTACAATGCTGATGAAATGTGAAGAAATCAAATTGTGACTATAAAAAAAAAAATTAAAATTAAAATAATTCTGGCTACAATTCGTTTTGAACAGCGTTTTTTTTCGTCACAGATTTCGTTGAAAGTTAGAAGTGCTGTTTCATTTAAAGTATCTGTGAAGACGTCTCGTTGGAAACTGTTTACAAAAAAAAGTAAAATTCAAACAATCCTCCAATTTAGACGAAAGATTCTAAATAGGTTCCTAAAGCTGCCTTATCATCCTGATCTAAAAAGGGAGGAAGATTCAAAAAGTCCTTCAATATCTACAACGATATTAAAAGAATATTAGAGATTATGATTTAAATGTTAAATTTCCACCCAAATCTCCCAATACTCTTTTGTTATCATGACCAAAGAATGTGCAAGTTATAAAACGGTTAGCCAAGTTTACACGAGAAAGCTGTGAAGGAAGCAATAAGGGTTAAAATTCAACGAGCCTGAAATTCTAATCATAGCTTCTAATAAAGCCTTCTAAAACTGCTTTTTTTATCTATCCACTTCTAAAGCACTAATGTTACATTGAAAAATCGATCAAGATCTGCACATCGTGGCTAAAGATATACCAGAATTATAATTTAAAGAAGCAAAAATTTTACTCGTTATCTTGCGTTATCGCGGCTAAGAATGTACCTTGAAACAGCTGCTGATATAAGTAAAAAATTAAAATCAAAACTATTCAAAACGGTTTCTAAAACCACCTCCTTATCTTCAAAAAATCTAGAACAATATTCAAAAAGTCGAGCAAAATCCAAGCAACGTGGCTAAAGAATACCAGAAATAATAATTTGGAAAAACAAACTTTAAATTTTACTTCTTTTAATCGTGGTTAAATTATGCGCAAGTTACCGAAAAAATCTGTCATGATTTACTCCTTGGAAGCTGTTGTGAATAAAAAAAGTTGACGTTAAACTCCAAACAATCCTTAAAGTTCTCAAAATCTTCCAAGTTGCTTAAGAGCGCTACTTGATTACCCGAACAAACCGCGCTTGCCACATCTATTTTCCCAAGCCTCCTCTCCTAACAAGTTATTTCTCCCAAAACAAGTTAAACAGATGCAGCCGAGAGCTACCTGGGAAAACTTAAAAGTTTTAATATCAGACAAAATAATTAATTCGCGGAAAGCACTCCGCAAATTCAATTTGCACAGTTCATTAAAACTGGTGGGAAGAGGGGGGGGGGAGGAGAGGGATGCTGATTGTCCTAAGCACACCAGTGCAGCCCTCGTAATTAACGAGTCGGGCATTAGGCGAAAAACGTGTAATTAGGAGGAATTAGAGTTTCAGGGTGTTTGATAATTTAAATGTAAAACGCGGGGGTCTTGTTTATTTTCTCGCTACAAATTTTAAACTATTTACGTTACATCCAAGAAAGGTTTAGAAGAATATTGGACCACTGGCAACTCGTTAGATTTGCCGTAGGTTATGATAAATTCGACTCCACATCGATACTGTACCACGAAAGTTTATTATGAGAGGATTTAACTGAATATTTCACGATTTTTTTTTGTGCTTTATTTTGAAAGGTAAGATGCCTAATGTTGTTTTTGATAAAAATACAGGGAACGCACCATAGTTATAACGGTTACTAATGCAAATAATATGGTCTTTTTTATAATCATAATTTGGTCCTTTTTGTTGATTAGAGAATATATAATTTCAGTTTTTGGATTCTCTTCCCTCTGCTTGTCTATTGTACCAAGTCCGATGGCTGTAATGCTGAAGAGGTTTTTGGTCTCTTTAATAGGGCTATGATAATTTTTTTTCATGTTTTTAAATTCATTTACACCCCAATTTAGCCCAACCTGATTCTAATTTTCGGTTTCTTGCTTAATTAGTTTTTGCACATAAAATCTAACAATCTAAGGGGGAAGATCACCTTTGCAAGCGCAAAAAACACACTGGTTTTACTACCAAGCTTAATTTGTTGTAAAACAGTTAATTTGTAATTAATTTAAACCAATTTTTTGGGATGAATTGTACAAAGCTTTATTTATTACAAAACAAAATTAGAATTGTTGGGAGATTATTAGAAATGATTTTATGTAAAAAAATAATTAATGTTTTGTGAAAAATGAATCTTATGTCAATGCATTGCGCGCAGATTTCTTTAAACACTATAAGAGATATATATTAAATTATTTGCATATATTCTATCCATAGGTTATACTTTAATCTATACCTAAAATAATTGCCATATTTCACATAAAAATATTTTTACAGGCAAATGTATTGCAATGTACAAGAAATATCGTAAAATTTTTTTAAAAAGACATTCTGTAAAAAATTTTGTAATATGTACTTACTTAAATTTAGGTAGAAATTGTATAAAGATACAAGATATACATGTATACAAAATTTTAGCAATTTGTGACGATTAGTTTTGAAGAAATAGTGAGCACACGTTTGAAAATAACAGTTTTTAGATAAAGCCATTTAAAGTTTTAAGTTTCTATAAATTACTTTATTATAAGTTTTATACATTTGGCCATAAAATCGGTTCTAATTGTAGTATCGACTTCATTTTTTTTCAAAAGATTTCTTATATTGCATTCTTCAAAATTAAATCATAATAAAGAAATTGAGTTTTTTGAATGTTTTAAGGTGATCTCCCCCTTAAAATGAATTAATTATGTACCAACCAAACGTACCTTATTAGTTTTAAACATTAGAACTCATCGATATCTATAATAAACAATATTTCAGTGCCAGGGAGTGCTCTTTAACAGGCGTCGCATTTGGCGACATTTTTTATTCCATTAGCCCCCTGTCGCCCCACGCAGCCGAGCGCATTTGTTAGAAACATATTGGAAAGGATGGTCTGGGGCAGGGCCTTCCTGTCGACTTAGTCATACATCAAACTCCTGGACGACTGATCAGGAAAGGCGTCAAAAAGGACTTCTTTTTTTTTTTTCCAAACACCGCCCCCTTCTGCTGCGTTCTTTTCCAGAACTGGGAAGAATGGTTGCGAGGGAGGTTTTTTTTTTCTTTATTCGGATCTTTTGGCAACAGTGTAGGAAATAGTGCCGGGGTGGAAGCCAGAAGGGAGTGAGTGGATCGAGGTGCAAATTGAAGAGGGGATATGCACCTGGAAAGGATTTGCAGTGATGATAAGCGACGCTTTGGGAGTGAAGCGAAAGAGGATAGGGAGTGTTTGTGGGCGTAAACAATGCGAGAAATTTCGTAAAAAAAGAAAAACAAGGCCGACCCGGAAAGAAAACGGTTTTTTAAACGTGCTGGGATGTTGTGATTATCCTTGAGGAGGGAAGAAGAGAAAAAAAATTAACACAGAATATCTCTCTCATAAAATGTTATATATTTTTTTTCTTTTGTTTTTATTGATTTAAAGTTCAGCTGTGTTAAGGTGTTATTTTATGGGAGATAACCCAGAAATTTTGAACATTACGGTAACGATTCTTTACAAATTTTATTTGAAGTTATCTAATATACTAAATCAAAAGTATTAATTTAAAAAAAAATTAATACAGTTTAATGTGCTGAGTGCGTAAGGGCTCCGATAGAATGGTCACCACTGATCACGTGGGTTAATTGGGAGTAGAGTCACCAACCATCGAAGAAGTCCTTGGAAATTGAGCTTGCAGTCTTGCTTTTAAACTTCTATAACCTTTTCCTTACGGGGTGGGATAGCATGTATCCCAAGAATATGGGCCCAGTAACGAATGAATATATATATATATAAATAACCACCATTAATGGCCGTTCTTACAAAGGGGGTATGGAACTTCCCGTTCTAAAGAAGGAATCGGAAAAATGGACCCCGTAAGTAAAAGGTTAAAGCTAGAAAATTTTAATACACTATTGAAATACAATGTAAATTAAAAAATAATATGTTTCAGCATTGCAAAAGTGGAAGCATATGTTCACTTCAACTTCGTTTTCAATCAAGATTGAGGAAAAAAAATTATGTAAATTACCACGAAAACTTCGTCCATAAGATCTGGAGCTCATGAATACTAGAGCATTATGGAAGTAAAATACATTTTACGAGCACAATAGGGGACGTGTGAACACGGGATCACCGTGGATTTTGTTGATGAGCATTTAAAACTAGAGATAGTTTGACCACTTCCCCGTCCCTCCACACCCGGCTTCTGGCATCGGAAAGCTTTTCCCTTATTCGCCTCGCCCGAGCAAAGTTACGTTACCACGGCTAAAGTTTCACTTCAAAAATCTATCGATGACCCTCCTTCATCAGTAGAGCACAAGAGCCGACAGTCTGATCGGCATATGGCTAAATGTTTGAGACAACTCTATGAACTGCCAAAAATGGACGAGCTTTAAATGATTACCTGGCTTCCTCTGGTGAGTGAAACCAAAAATGAAACGGAGGTTAGGATAAAATAAGGAAACAGAAATATGAAACAATCAAAAGGTAAAAGAAAATTAATACTAACGGAGGAAATAGAGCTACATATCCACTAAGAAAGGGAACATCATTAAGTTGAGAGATATTATCATTAAGAAGAGCTATATATTGAAACCAACTGCAGATAGTTGACAAAATGCACAGAGCCCGCCCAGAAAAATTTCCAATTGCAATACACAAGGCTACCTATACGCTGGAGATGTCGAAATTTGCAACGGCACATCCGTTTTTCAGAGTTTTATGATTTACTATCTGTTTCAAGTTGATTCGTTCATCTATCTAATTTGTTTGTAATCAATAAGAGGAGGAAATTAACGCCGAGGAAAATAAAATGGTTTGCTTATTGTTATCGAAAGCAAACAATATTCCTTAAAGAAGCGAAAAATACATTCATGTCTCGAAAGCAGCCACTTGTAGCTTTCAAATCCTACCTGCATAAATGCCCTCATTTTTCTCATTGTGCAAAACTGCAGATAAGACAACATCGCTTGTACAGCTACTCTTTGGTGACTTATATGTCACAATTAAAATTATTAATTTATTTATCATCTTAATCAAAAGCAGTTATTACTGTGTTATTTACGCCTCTTCAGTGATTTGCCCACAGAGAGCGACAAAAACTATCAATATTTTCCAATAAAATCTCCCAGTATGATGAAGTCATAACGACGCTGCTTTACCGGCTTAAGGGCATCTAAACAAAGAGTATCTTCCAGTCAACGCCCCAGGAATCGGAAAAGAATTCAATATTCATTATAAACTTATCACCCTTCCTCCCGGGGGCAATAAAACGGCAGTCGGCCGCAGCTGACAGTCTTGTTAAAGCTAATGACAGCCCGGTGCCAAACAGCTCCTGTAATTACCCGAGCCACAAGACGGACCATCTATCATCTCTTGCCCGTTTAAGATTACCAAATTTTCTGTCCACCGTGGCCGTAATATAATGCCGACAAGAGAGAGACAAGCCGTTATTCATTTTTGCAGCGCGCGGGGGGAAGATGATATCCCTGTTTTGATCGGACCTCCCCCTCCATCATATCGAACCCGGAGACCATTAGAGGTACCCCACAGGTACAGAGGTTGTGCGGAGGGGTGGGTGGACTCCCCGCTGTCGATCAAGCGTGAAACTTGGAAATAAATGGCCCGGACTCCTTGAACAAACTCTGCGGTCTTCTGTCGCTACTTATGCACCCTTTTCCCCTGTATTGATCTTCTTTTGGGGCCACGATCGCGAAGAGGTGGGTGGATTAGTTTGGAGAAGGGGTAGCAGGGAAGAGAGGCACGAGTGGGTAGGGAAGATTAATCTCAATTCTCGACTTGCCCACTCAGAAAGAACTGTTTACTTCGCTTAACCCTCTGTTATGGTACTGACCGTTGGGACAGACCTTCGGGATTAGGTTATATTCAATGCGTATAAGCCTTATTGTTCGTTTTACAACGATTTGTAATTTGACGAGCTTCTAATGCCCAACGCCAATGACCATATTTTGCGGTTTGATTTTCTCGAAAACGGCTACGCACTAGGCAGGCCCTGATTTTCCATTAGGCCCGGGCCTAGGGGCCCCAAAAAATTTTAATTTTAAAAGGAAAAATAGAAAAAATTCCCAATTCAATTTTTTTATTTTACCTTTTTTAATAGGAATTTTTTTATATATCCTTTCAAATTTGATTGATTGATTGGTTGATCATATGAGGGGCTGAAAGGCAAAGTGGTGTAAGTCAGTAAGTCAGTGGGTGTAAGTCCAAAGCATTTTACTGCAAAAACTACAAACAAAATTCCACTCTAAAGTGAACAAATTATAATTCATAATAATTATTATAATATTGCAAATAATAATTATTTGCAATTCCACTATAAATTGAACAATGAAATTACATTTTAGCCCTCAAATAAAAAAAAATTGAAAATGTGACTTACACCAATTTGCCTTTCACCGCCTCATATGTATGTTATAGGGTATATAAGGGATTAATAAGTTTTTCTGGTTGCATTGTATTGGTGTTTTAATGATGAAGTTAATATATTGTATTGCATTTTGTTATTTGATAATGCTCTAGTCTTCTACGCTTCAAATAGCCAATTCTTGGCAAAATGGTACTTTCACAATGATTCATGATTATTATTTTTTTTTGTGTGTCAGTTTTGGAAATTTTACGCCCACATCAGTGTTAGGGAGGCCCCATCCCGAGTTGTGCCTATAGTCAAGAATTTTCTGAATCGGGCCCTGGCACTAGGGGCTAAAATTTCGCATACAGGCTTGAATGCAGACTTGTGAACAGTTAATCGAGTGTTAACGCTTAATCTTTATTTCTCGCTCAAACTATAATCTTAAGGTTTTCTCGAGACAATGACGTGAAATTAGACATTATGAATAGCACGTTTATAAGTATAAAAGAAAATCGTCTATAATTTACGTAAAATAAGCAACGTTTTAAGTTATGTGACCACAATGAATAACCACATAACAATAATAATAATAATTTAAATATAAAACAAAAATCACAAGCATTACAGTCACCCATAATCAGATGTGATAAATTAGGTAACAGAAGAGGTAAACAAAACAAATGAACACGAGATTGTTGCTAGCTAACATCAATGATACAAAAAATATCCAGATTTCGAACAGCTATTTATTACTACGTTTTCCGATAAATTTGTCATAATGGCCTCTCAAGGCTGTTGTGTAATAACCGCACTGGATTCTCTCACCTCTTGTTAACCTGGGGAGAAATGCATAAGATTACGTCGTCCCAGATGGTGGGTCCACTCGACAAGTGTCAAACTGGAGACCGGGCTGCGTAGCAACAGCCTGTACACTCAGCCGAAGGTTGATTTCCCCTGTTCGGTGGTGTTTCTTATGGGCCTGGGCGCCGGACAGACAGTACAGATCTGCCGACCAATTGGGGTAACCCGACAGCTACATAAACGCTGATATTCCAATAAAAACGAATTTTCAAATAGCTCGTACTTTTATGCACCTCGCTATAAGATTCATTCTATAAATTTCGTCCATCAAAGGAATTGAGGAGCGTTTCATACACACCAGATCAGATTTTCCTCCGAATAATTAAAAATTTAAAAATATTATTGGAATTTTAAAAAAAAACCAAGGTGTCAAATTTCTTTCTTTCTATATTAGTACAATTAAAAAAAGTACTAATATAGAAAGAAAGTACAATTAAAAAAATACTTACATCTAATTCGTCAATCCTTGGTCACATTCCCTCCATAAGTTAATATTGAGGTGCGCGAATTCATTAGGGTTAGTACACAACAGCCTTAACGGGTCTGAAAAAAAATCAATTTGTCTAGTTCAAAATGCAGCATAAGTTGCGTAGTAACAAGGAAGAGGTTTCGTTGTTTGTTTCTCAGGAGAGTAATGAATTAGAATGAAAAGAAAAGCTGAATAGAAATAGGAATGGTCTGTCAGTGGGGGATGGGCCACCGGAGGACTCCTCCCTCCTGTTAATTTTCTCGCTAATACTTTATTATTTCTTTTATTTGCTCAAAGAATGAACATATAGGGTCCCGAGGTAGCCAAGTGTCACTGCGTTGGGCTTCGGACAGGGGTGCTCGGTTCGATTCCAGACGACAACATTCTGTACCTTCGTGTCTAGGCCGAATAGAGGCAAGTTAAATCTGTAGACCGGAATGTCATCGTATGAGGTCAGAGAGGACGGAGAAGGTACGAGCCCTCCAGATGTCGCTACTGAGGGTGCCCGGTCTAAATTGTGGTGGCAACCCATTCACAGGCAGGGACTCTAGCCCGGATGGTCTCAGATGTCGAGCCTTGTCTGTTGCATTGGAAATTGGAACGTATAGATAAGGAAATGATCCGTCAATGGGGGTTGGGCCTCCGGAGGCGGCAATGTGTAGTAACCCCTCCCCCTCCCAGTAAGTCTATTAAATATTTTTCCATTGATTTCAAATGTATTTAGAACAGTATTTTGAAACGTTAAAGCCATTAGTATTATAGGAGATAAATGTATTGTTATTTTAATGAGTAACCTTCCCATCATAATATTTTCCGCCCCCAAAGAGCCGACCAATGGATAGAAAAGAATTTTATAAATCTTAATATTTGTAACTCTACCTAAACAGGTTTTCTGGTTTCGCCACCAGGGTTCCTTTCATACTCAAGGGGCAATATCAATACTAATGTCCGAACACACTTTTTAACGCAAACTCGGCACGCGTTGCCACGGGTGTAGATCATCTTTGTCATTCCAGGATAAATTCTGAGAGAAGAATCCGGCAACATCCAGCACCCCACCTATCTCACCGTTATTTAGAAATTTCAGATCGGGGTGGGGGAGGATTTCTAAGCCCGCATTGATTACTAGGTGTGGTCCTCAGTACTGCTTCTTCCGAAACAAAAAATGAAAAAAGGAATGTATTGTATAGAATCCACCCACC